>SJYC01029942.1:0-26318 GCA_006408675.1 Madoqua kirkii | reverse complement strand
ATTTCTCCTGGCAATCTTGATTCCATCTTGTGCCTCTTCTAGCCCAGCGTTTCTCATGATGTACTCTGCATAGAAGTTAAATAAGCAGGGTGACAATATACAGCCTTGACGTACTCCTTTTCCTATTGGGAACCAGTCTGTTGTTCCATGTCCAGTTCTACCTGTTCTTCCTGACCTGCGTACAGATTACTCAAGAGGCAGGTTAGGTGGTCTGGTATTCCCATCTCTTTCAGAATTTTCCACAGTTTATTGTGATCCACACAGTCAAAGGCTTTGTGGGTAGCCATTCCCTACTCCAGGGGATCTTCCTGACCCAGGAATCAAACCTGGGTCTCCTGCATTGCAGGCGGATTGTTTACTGACTGAGCTACAAGGGAAGTCCATAATCCTAAATGATGTACAAAAGTAAATCTGTATTATCATTGTAGGTAGAAGAATGCATGGAAGGAAAAAAAGGAGGAATTTTATGGAATTAGAAGTGAGGTTTGTTTAATCTATTGTCTACCATTTGACTAGGGTAAAGTAGTCAAATTTGGCGGTGCTCTGTGTTACTATAGTAATTAGTTAATGAAAAAATTACCAGATATGTTTAAGTCAGCGTTAGTAAGTCATTTTGTAAATGCAGTCATTAATATCATAGCTACTATGGAAGTATACTTTGCATTCAAGACAGTGATTAAAAATGAATTTTGCAAAGTACAACATAATTTTTGGAAGAAGGCAATGATCTGCACATACAAAGGCAATAAGATAGTTTCCATTTCTCCATCCATATCTATACTTTGTAAGGGTTTTCCTGGTGGACAGTAAAAAATCTGAGTCAGACACAACTGAGCGACTAACACTTTATTTTATTGTTTATAAGGTATAATGAAACACTGTACATGATTAGAATTTAATCTTATTAAAAACGTAAGAACATACAATTTGTGAATATCACAGTGAAAATTTTCTCCCTCTGCATAATTAAGGAATGTGGTACTTATCCCTGATGGTCAATTCTCATATTCCCACAAATTGTTAACAATGTAATACTATGAATTAATTAGAAAAGACAGTATTTTATAAATTAGATATATCATAAAATGAAAGTTTCTTAATAAATGTTTAAGAAAAAAAGAGACATAGCATTATATAATGGCCCAGGAATGCTGAGAACTTTATAAAAAGTTGATGAAATTTGAATTATAGTAAAATTTTAATTTACCTGGGTGGGATGTTCATATTCTTTTTTATTCTTTTATACTAAAGTTAATGTGATTATATGGCTTCTATTTGCCTCCCTGAGTAACTACCAGGATTATGACAGCAGCAACAATCATAATAAAGACAATGCCAATAGCATTAATGTACATAAAGTACAAATTAGGTTCTGGCACTTACACTGTGCTAAATGCTTTACATATTTTTTTATCAATTTACTCATAAAACAACCACATGAGTTAATATTGTAATAACTTACTTTACAAATATAGAAATCAAAGTTCAGAGAATACATGATAGATCTGGGATACAAATTCATGTCTGATGTAAAACTTTGTTATTGTTCAATTGCTCAGTCATGTCTGACTCTTTGCAACTCCATGGACTGCAGTACACCAGACTTCCCTGTCCTTACCTGTTTTCTGGAGTTTGCTCAAATGCATGTCCATTGAGTTGATGAGGCCATCCAACCATTTCATCCTCTGTTGCCCTCTTCTCCTCTTTCAGTTTTTCCCAGCATCAGGGTCTTTTTCAATAAGTCGGCTCTTCCCATCAGGTTGCCAAAGTATTGGAGCTTCAGCTTCACCTTCCAATGAATATTTAGAGTTGATTTCCTTTAGGATTGACTGGCTTGATCTCCTTGCTGTCTGAGGGACTTTCAAGAGTCTTCTCCAGCACCACAGTTTAAAAGCATTAATTAAAAAGCTTAGCCTTCTTTATGGTCCATCTCTTCACATCCATACATGACTACTGGAAAAACTGTAGCTTTAACTATACAGACCTTTGTTGGCAAAGTAATGTCTCTGCTTTTTAAGATGCTGTCTAGGTTTGTCATAGCCTTTCTTCCCAAGGAGCAAGCTTTTAATTTCACATCTGTAGTCACCATGGTATAAGGGTTAAATGGTATACACTATGCAAATTGTACTAGAAGCTATTATAAGCGGGCATTCAAGAAAGCAAGTTCAAGGACTTCCCTGGCAGTCCAGTGGTTAACACTTTGCCTTCCAGTGCAAGGGGCGCAGGTTTGATTCCTGGTCAGAGATTAAGGTTCCATATGATGCACAGTGTGGCCAAACAAACAAAAACAGAAAGCAAGTTCTTTGACATTTTAACTTATAACCTCAGAATTATCCATCAGCTAATAATATTTTTTTTTATGTTCAACAGAAGAATGGGTGGATTAGCACCCCCAGATGACAGCTGGAAAGGAGGTCTTCAAGTGCCCTACAATGTTGGACCTGGATTTATTGGAAACTTTTCTGCACAGTTAAGAGATTATTTTTATTGTAACCCTCTTTAGGGGGAGGAAAGCTTTTTTCAAAAAGCAATTTTAGAGGATGACTGAAAAGTAAAATCTACCATCAGCAGGAGACATAACAACAGGTTGGAAAGGGTATTACACTTGTATCCTCACAATTGGACAATTATTGCTTATGTGCATTTAGAAATATTCAAAACAATGGAAGATTTAAAAAATGTGGGTGGCAAGCTGTTAACCAATATTGTTAGCCTGTGTCCTCTATTTTTGCATTAGAAAAGTCAAGATGCATATCCATTCCAGCAATAAAGTGGAAAGAATTTACAATGTGATTGGAACTCTCAGAGGGGCAGTGGAGCCAGGTAATTTAGTTATCTGTTCAGCAAATATGGATTGGGCAATTCTTTGGTGCCAAATACTGCTCTGAGCTCTGGGAATGTAAAGTGAACAAAGCAAGGCAACTCTTAGTCCTAATGGAACTCATGTAAACACAAAACAGATCCATAGGAGGTAATTTTGCATTGTGATGCATGTGTGAATAAAGGTTGGAACTAGATTGGTCAGATGAGCAAGCTTGCTGAAAAACTATGCATACTTCAATTAAAGGAACAAGGAAGGAGGGGCGGGGATAGATAGTTTCTAGGTGTTTAACCTGAGCATTTTTTCTTTTTAAAGAACTCCAGATTTCTTTATTGCATATTTTGCATGGAGAAATATCTTCATAATAATGATAAATAATACTCTTATGCAGTTAAGATAACTTCAAGTTAATGAATCCTATACATGGATTTTTTTTTACACTGAAATTGGTAAAATACATAGATGTGATTTTCATATGATTTCAGATAACCTGCTCAGTGATACATTTTAATAATCTTACTTTATTATGTTTTGATTCCTTAGGACCTATAAATTTGTAACCAAAATAGAATTAAGCTGCATATCTTTCATACAAGCAGCCAGTATTTTCTTTCAGAGATAAAGAATATTGATATGCCTTCCAGTGAGCACTAAGTGATATACAACTATTTATTGAACCTCACTGAGTACATGTTTTGTGCCAGCTCTGTGCTAGGCTTTGGGGATGGAGGGATTTTTATAAAAGACCCAGACCAGGGACAAGGAGCCCCCTACACTTAAGTGTGGTAAATGCTTTATCAACATGAAAACACTCCCCTGAAAGCAGGGTAGTGGTGTGATTCCCTCTCCCTGTAGAAATGGGAGCAGATTATAGAGAGGTAGAATCTTTGAGCTGTACCTGAAAAACTAAGTAGAAAGAGTAGAATGTGGAGAACTCATTACATACTGGAAGCAGTGTAAATTGGTAAAAGAGGAGTAACACAGAATTATATAAAGAGGTGGAAAAAGATACTTTTATATTCACTTACCATTACTCATATAATTACTATAATTCATTGAAGTATTTACATTTGCTTATCACATGTATATTTTCTTCATACATCACATTCAGAATACTGATATATTTATGTAAGTCTTTAAGAATGCTGTTATCTTGAGTCCTTAGTGCCTTGTGTTTGGATGCTATTGAGTCCTTTCTGTTTGCTCTGTTCTTGACCTGGAATGGAAAGTAATTTTGCAATGATGCTTTCTAGACAGATATGTCATTCTTGGAGGTCACCGTGACTCCTGGGTATTTGGTGGCATTGACCCTCAGAGTGGAGCAGCTGTTGTTCATGAAATTGTCCGGAGTTTTGGAAAGCTGAAAAAAGAAGGTAATGTAAGCAAAAGGTAAAAGACCATTTTTTCTGAATCTCGGTTTGGTCTTCAGTAAAGTGAGTGTAAAATTACCACCTCAGTGGTTTGTGTGAAACAGCAGAGAAGCTGCATGCAAATTAAATCATAGTAGTAGCATACAATATATAATAGTGGTTAGGAGCAGAGAGTTGATTTCAGTAGTTAGCAGCTATATTACTTGTGTTCAGTTGCTCAGTTCTGTCTGGCTCATTGCAACTCCATGGACTGTAGCCCACCAGGCTCCTCTTTCCATGGTATTTTCCAGGCAAGAATACTGGAGTGGGTTGCCATATCCTCCTCCAGAGGATCATTCCAACCCACAGATCAAACCTTCATCTGCTGCATTAGAGGTGGATTCTTTACCAACTGTGCCACCTTATGTTGGTTAATAATATTGTTTATTCCTTTATATATTTATTTGTAATAATTCCTTTATATATAATATTCACATTATTTATGTTTAGACATTAAATTATAATCTGAAATAAAGGAATTATACGGTTCATGGTTTCTTTTGGCATCAAAGAAGATGGAAATGGGCTTCTTCACTGGAGAATAGCCACCAGAATTAGATTATAAGCCATTGTGTCCTGGTCTGGGAAATGTGAACAGGAGTTCCTTGGGCTCTTCCAGCCTCAGGCCTCAGGTCAAGGACACTAAGTGACTGAGGAGATGAAAGCTTATTCAGGTAAATGCTGGTCTTCTTGCTTAATAGGATGCTGTCAAAAGTTTTATATCTGCATTCTCACACTCCAGCTTTGGTTTCTCTGACAGACTTCCAGATTATACTATACTATTAGACTGACCATTACTTCAGTCATTTAGAACCTTTTTATGAAACCAAAATAAAATTTAGTTCTAATGGTTGTTTGTTAAAATGAACATTGCACACTGAGAACAGAAGGTCTGTGTTTACTGCTCCTGCAGACAAGGTGTCTATGGGCTGGAAATGGGATCCATAATTTTTCTTTTTTTTAGCAACAGTGAAAGTAGTGAAAATATGTTATGTTTAGTAAAAATATGTTATGTTTGCATGGTACCTATTTTCTTAGAAAAACAATGTTATTATGTGTGCTATCTGTTTTGAACATATAGCACCAGGGAGATGTTTACCTAGTTATTTCTCATTTTGATTTACAAATATATTAACTGGTGGACTTGCCTGGTGGTCTAGTGATTAAGACTCCATGCTTCCAGTTCAGGGGGCACAGATTTGATCCCTGGTTGGAAAGATACCACATGCTGTGAAGTGTGGCTAAAAACAATTATATTTATTTGTAATAATTCCTTTATATATAATATTCACATTATTTATGTTTAGACATTAAATTATAATCTGAAATAAAGGAATTATACGGTTCATGGTTTCTTTTGGCATCAAAGAAGATGGAAATGGGCTTCTTCACTGGAGAATAACCACCAGAATTAGATTATAAGCCATTGTGTCCTGGTCTGGGAAATGTGAACAGGAGTTCCTTGGGCTCTTCCAGCCTCAGGCCTCAGGTCAAGGACACTAAGTGACTGAGGAGATGAAAGCTTATTCAGGTAAATGCTGGTCTTCTTGCTTAATAGGATGCTGTCAAAAGTTTTATATCTGCATTCTCACACTCCAGCTTTGGTTTCTCTGACAGACTTCCAGATTATACTATACTATTAGACTGACCATTACTTCAGTCATTTTAGAACCTTTTTATGAAACCAAAATAAAATTTAGTTCTAATGGTTGTTTGTTAAAATGAACATTGCACACTGAGAACAGAAGGTCTGTGTTTACTGCTCCTGCAGACAAGGTGTCTATGGGCTGGAAATGGGATCCATAATTTTTCTTTTTTTTAGCAACAGTGAAAGTAGTGAAAATATGTTATGTTTAGTAAAAATATGTTATGTTTGCATGGTACCTATTTTCTTAGAAAAACAATGTTATTATGTGTGCTATCTGTTTTGAACATATAGCACCAGGGAGATGTTTACCTAGTTATTTCTCATTTTGATTTACAAATATATTAACTGGTGGACTTGCCTGGTGGTCTAGTGATTAAGACTCCATGCTTCCAGTTCAGGGGGCACAGATTTGATCCCTGGTTGGAAAGATACCACATGCTGTGAAGTGTGGCTAAAAACAAACAAAAAGCAAAAATAAATTAACTGAGTGTTTCAGTTCCATTCAGTTCAGTTCAGTTTGGTTCAGTTGCTCAGTTGTGTCCGACTCTTTGCGACCCCATGAATTGCAGCATGCTAGGCCTCCCTGTCCATCACCAACTCCCGGAGTTTACCCAGACTCATGTCCATTGAGTTGGTGATGCTATCTAGCCATCTCATCCTCTGTCATCCCCTTCTCTTTCTGGCCCCAATCTCTCCAGGCATGAGGGTCTTTTCCAGTCAGTCAACTCTTTGCATGAGGTGGCCAAAGTATTGGAGTTTCAGCTTCAACATCAGTCCTTCCAAAGAATACCCAGGACTGATCTCTTTTAGGATGGACTGGTTGAATCTCCTTGCCGTCCAGGGGTCACTCAAGAGTCTTCTCCAGCACCACAGTTCAAAAGCATCAATTCTTCAGCACTCAGCTTTCTTCACAGTCCAACTCACATCCATACATGACCACTGGAAAAACCATAGCCTTGACTAGATGGACCTTTGTTGGCAAAGTAATGTCTCTGCTTTTGAATATGCTACCTAGGTTGGTCATAACTTTCCTTGCAAGGAGTAAGCATCTTTTAATTTTATGGCTGCAGTCACCATCTGCAGTGATTTTGGAGCCCCCAAAAATAAACTCTGGCACTGTTTCCCCATCTGTTTGCCATGAAGTGATGGGACCAAATGCCATGATCTTAAGTTTTCTGAATGTTGAGCTTTAAGCCAACTTTTTTACTCTCTTCTTTCACTTTCAACAAAAGGCTTTTTAGTTCCTCTTCATTTTCTGCTGAAGTGTTTAGGATTTAGTAATTTACCCAAGGTTGTGTAGTGTGTGTGCAACAGAGTCTGGGACTGAAATTCAGATTTCTGGCTCCCAGTCTAAAAGACCATGGCATCTCTCTTTGAAATTAAATCTAAGGGCGCTCTATTCTTTTTACCACACAGTTTTCTTATTTTTTAAGAAAACAGAATTATGGAAACTAGAATTTACATAGTTTGTGAATTAGGTTGTTTTTAATATTATTATGAAATGTTTCATTATTTTGCAAGAAGGATCCCTGTGGTAAATATAAAACATGACTATGACAATTTCAGAGTATGCCTACAGACTGCAGTGATGAGGAATAATAATATTTGGGAATTTGAATGATCACTATTAATACTCTTAACAAACATGAAGCACTTGACTCAATAGCCAGAGGGATATTCAGTCTTAATAAGCACAAATGAAATATGTACTGAAACAATGACAACTTGCACTGTTTAGAATACTTGTTTAGTGCTATCTTTATAACTTTATGCCATTTAATCCTCCCAACAGTCTAAGAGTATCTTTATCTTTGCTCTGCTCTTCCTGGTATACAGATGATGAAACAGGGATTTAGTAAGTTTGAGTAACATTCCCTTGGTCATACTGCTAGTAAGTGAAAGAGCCAGGGCTTGAATTAAGATCTTTTAAACTCCAAGGTCAATGTTTTTAACTCCAAGCCATATGACCTTCGTACTGAATGGTGTACTTTTCAGCAGCAGCAGACACTGTTGTTGTAAACGGAGGATCTGTTGACTAATTCAGAGAATGGAGTGAAGTCACACAACCAACTGACACTAAACAATTGTTTGTGTGATGCCAGTGCAGCTCGGAAGAGTTGAAAAGGATTTTCTCTCAATTCTATTGGCTATAAGAGCATAGTCTACATCTAGCACTTTCTTTCACTCCAGGCAGCTGCAGACCACAGATGGCTTCCTGTTCTTAGCCAGTTATTGTAAACCTATTAGAATGTTTTATGAACTCATAGAATATTTTGTAAAAATTATTTATTTAAATTTATTTATTTTTAATTGGAGGATAATCCAATATTGCTTTGGTTTCTGCCATACACCAACATGAATCAGCCATTTGTATACATATGTCTCCTCCCTCTTAAGCCTCCCTCCCACCTCCCTTCCCATCCCATCCCTCTAGGTTGTCACAGAGCCCCTGTTTGAGTTCCCTGGATCTCACAGAATTTTTACCATGTCTACATCGCCCCCACTTTCAATACAAATGCTCTACTTTGTATTGACAGATCAGCTTTAAAATCATTGGGGAGGAAATTAAAATTATCACCATAATTCACCCTTCCTAAGCAACCAATGAATTTTTGCTGTTGTTATGCTGTTGGGCATGCTGATGTCTTGGCTATATTGTGCATTTTCCCAGCTTTTATCAGTTCAGTTCCGTTGCTCAATTGTGTCCAGCTCTTTGCAACCTCATGGACTTCCCTGTCCATCACCAACTCCTGGAGTTTACTCAAATTCATGCCCATTGAGTCAGTGATGCCATCCAACCATCTCATCCTCTCTTGTACCCTTCTCCTCCCATCTTCAATCTTTCCCAGCATCAGGGTCTTTTCCAGTGAGTCAGTTGTTTGCATCAGGTGGCCAAAGTATTGGAGCTTCAGCTTCAGCATCAGTCCTTCCAAGTAATATTCAGGACTGATTTCTTTTACGATGAACTGGTTGGATCTCCTTGCAGTCCAAGGGACTCTCAAGAGTCTTCTCCAACACCATAGTTCAAAAGCATCAATTCTTCATCACTCAGCTTTCTTTATGGTCCAACTCTCACATCTATACATGACTACTGGAGAAACCATAGATTTGACTAGATGGAACTTTGTTGGCAATGTCTCTGCTTTTTAATATGCTGTCTAGAATGGTCATAACTTTTCTTTCAAGTAGCAAGCATCTTTTAATTTCATGGCTGCAGTCATCATCTTACATATGCACATATATTTCAGGATGGAGGCCTCGAAGAACAATTCTGTTTGCGAGCTGGGATGCAGAAGAATTTGGTCTTTTTGGTTCCACTGAGTGGGCAGAGGTTAGTTGATAATTTGATGTAAGATAAATTTTCATAATAATAAAACATAATATTTAATTCACAAGAATGTAAGAATAATGTCAATCCAGCAAGAAAATATTCAAACATTTTTTTCAAAAGTCTGAAACAACATATTCATGTTCAAAAATCTTGTCACATGTGAACCAAATTGTACTTGAACTTTTAAAGCTACTTAATGTCAATTGTGGAAATAATTTTTGCTTTCTGAGGATGTGCTGGTAGCTAAATAAATCCACTAGAAACTGTACATCATAATAAGATATCACGTCAGTTTTTTTCAGGTTAGCTGCTAAAGCTATTCACATTTAAATACTCCTCGAGCTTGTATTGTCTTCCTCATATCATAATGGCCTACTTTAAATCATGCTAAGAGTGAGATGGAAAATCTCACCACAGAATATTTATGAGGCTTCTTGCAAAGTAATTTTACCTGCATACATTGTTGGCTGTGGGTAATAGCAGCATTGCTGGTAAAGTAAATATATGTAAAAATAACATTTATTACATTAACTTCTAGTCATGATATAAATACTTACTTATCTATTATCTTGAAATTATGAGAAGCCATGTGTACTTATATTTTCTTTGAAGTTTACCAAGAAAAAAATGATGTTTCTGTAAATGATTTATGCTGGTGTCAAGAAGAGCCAAAATATCTTGATTTGCCTCTTTCATATTATTTTCTTCATTTAGTTTCATGTTTTTTCACTTTATTTTTTATAGTCAGGACACAGAAAATTGCTTGTTTTCGAGGTACAGAATCCACTTCTATCAAAAAAAAAAATCTTGCTACTCTTTGGCTGCTGCTACGTCGCTTCAGTCGTGTCCAGCTCTGTGCGACCCCAGAGACGGCAGCCCACCAGGCTCCGCTGTCCCTGGGACTCTTTGGCAGTGTTTTAAAATTGAAAGCAAAATTTTAAAGTTTTGACCAGTAGGTGGTACCATAACACAGAAGAACTTAGCTTCTAGGCTTATGTGTGATTAGAAATCAACTTTTCTGCTCACCGTATTAAGAATGTGGACAGTTTCATCTCAAATTTTAGTCTTAAAAATGTTTTGCTTGTTATTTCTTGCCAAATTCTTTTAAATGTTGAAAATCTGGAAAGTCTTATATGTCAAATTTGGGGTGAATTTGGGCCAACTTCATTCACACACCACACAGTAAATGTATATGGGCCTTTTTTTTAAGAAGGGAGTTATGACTATATGTTTATTTATTCATTTACTTAACTTTATTTATTTATTATAGGAAAATTCCAGACTCCTTCAGGAGCGTGGTGTGGCCTATATCAATGCTGATTCTTCTATAGAAGGTGAATATCATCAGTTTCATAGGAAAATCTATATGATCTTGGTAGTAGCAGTTTAGTTCATAAATCATGCACTGACAAGGAATAGAAATCCGGTGACAGGTGGTGAGGGAATCTCCTGCTGGGTTGTTGTGCTCACGGCAGCTGTGAGCTCTAGGATGCTCACTTGGACTCTATTAAACAGCACCCTTTGATTTGTTTGTTTCATCTGGCAGATACCGTATCTATGGTAGGAATTCAGTGATTGTTAAATGAATAAATCATTTATGGAACTAAAGATTTCTATAATTTCAGAGTGGGGTATCAAAAAGCTATGAATATGTTTAACTCCTGTCATTATCAGATCATGCATACAAATTTTGAGGACAGATACTGGCTTCCAAGATTTCATCTTTCACCAAGGTTTTTCCTTCTCAATTTTTTTCTTCAATTCAAATACTTACTAAGCTCCTCTCTACGCAATGAACTTTCCAAGATTTCAAAAGAATTAGAGGTTGATAAAGAACAATCTAATACTCAAGAGTTTAAGATTCAGTATGTGCTGTGCTGTGCTTAGTCTCTGAGTCATGTCAAACTCTTTGCGACTCCATGGACTGCAGCCTGCCAGGCTCCTTTGTCCATGGTAATTCTCCAGGTAAGAATACTGGAGTGGTTTGTCATGCCTTCATGCAGGGGATCTTCCCAACCCAGGGATCGAACCCAAGTCTTCTGCATTGCAGGTGGATTCTTTACCATCTGAGTCACCAGGGAAACCCAAGATTTAGTATAGATGATAAAATAAATCAGTCTAGGATTCTGATATATGCAGGTACTCTCAGAAAGATATTATTGTACTAATCTTGGAATTCAGAGGACAGAATGATACCAACTTCAGGAAAGGCTTGAGAAATGAGATAAGCATTGAAGACAAGACTTTCGAATGGGTTTGTTTTGATAAACAGATTCAAATGAAGAGACAACCTTAGGTCAACTTCCAAGAAACCCAGTTGTCACTCACTGCACCATGGTGATGGTTTAGTTGCTAAGTTGTATCTGACTCTTGCAACCCCATGGACTGTAGTGTAGCCTGCCAGGCTCCTCTGTCCATGGGATTTTCCAGGCAAGAATACTGGAGTGGTTTGCTGTTTCCTTCATCAGGGGATCTTCCCAACCCAGGGATCAAACCCAGGACTCCTGCACTGCAGGCAGATTCTTTACTGACTGAGCTACCAGGGAAGCTGGTATGAAACACATTACACCATAGCCCCTCCCATCTTTCTGTTTGTTGACCACATGCAACTTGTCAGCCACTGTGACTGCTGTTTTCTATACTCAGATTGCTGTTCAACACACCATCTGCTTAATTCTTAGAGTCTCCTCAGGAATGCCATTTTTTTCCCAGGAAATGGTATCTTTGCAATACTCATTACTGCCATTATTAAGTAATTATTTGTTTTACAAGCTGCCTCCCTTTCTAGACTATATTCTTTCACCAGGAACAGGTGGGATCATACGTCTTCATCCCTGGATGTCTCAATAAATAAATGTTATTTGCATGGGTGCAACAAATGAATGAAGGGTGGACTATAGAATATTTTCTTTAGTTTATTAGTAAGTCTGCCATGTCAGAAACAGTTGGGACATTGCATATGATGGAGGCACATTGGCATTTACATTTTCTTCTTTGTCCATGTATCTGAGCTGCGTAGTCTTCTAGGTTAGTGATTTCGGTCATCTTCCCCTCCTTCCTCTGACTTTCCTTAGTTAGTGGCTCAGGGGTTGGGCTTATATCTGGCCCTTCTACTTCTTAATTATGTGACGTCAGGTTGTTGCTCTCTGTGACTCAGTTTTCTCAGCTCTCAATAGAGTTACTAAGAGCACATATCTCAAAGGTTCTTGTAAGGGTAGAAGAAGTTAATAATTACAAAACTCCCAGAATTGTCCCTTGCACAGGGTTGATGTTCAGAAATGTTAACTTGGATTATTATCATCCTTGTTTAAACACATATGAAGATGAAATACCTTGTCACACAGAATGAGTTTTCCAAACATAAATTCTTCAAAAGTAGAATAACATTCTATTGCTGTTTTTTAAAGATTTTAATGCATTTTTTTTTAAATCTGTGGGTTTTGCTAATCATGTCATTCTCTGACTTAATGCTGCTTTGTGTTTTCCTCATCGTTTTTAGGATCAAAAGCAAATAACACCCCCATTAGTCTGTGATTGGAACACAGCTTATCTCACTTTGTTTTGTATTTAAAATTTTATTAACTATTCCTTCTCGAATAATACAGTAAATCATGTATTGGCTCCTAATGTTAAGATGAAGAATTTATGAAGAAAAAATTTCTACTGAAACCATTCTGAAATAACTCTCTTCAAAAACACTACTGTCCTCAGTTTAGAGTGTTGACATTCACATACAAAATTTAGCTCAAAGTGCCAACAGCAGCAAATGCTGTTAAATATAAACATTTACTTTAAATGGTTTAAAGTAAGGCTTTAAATATAAACATTTATTTGACACAGTAATCCTGTGAGGGAAGTACTTTTATTATCTCTGTTGTATAGAATATTTGCTTTGGCAGAGTAGAAGGTGAAGATTTGGAAAGCTGAGCGGTGATTGGAGATTGTTTCATGTGTTGCACCAAGGGTCAAGATAAGGATGAATTTTATCCAGGGATGAATTGGAGAGTTTTGATCAGATTTGAATTCTATTTATTTATTTTTGGCTGCCCCTCAGGGTCGTGGGAACTTAGTTTCTGGTCAGAGATCAGACCCGTGCCCCCTCCAGTGCATGTCCTAACCACTGGACTGCCACGGAAGTCCCCAGTCAGATTTTAAAAGGCTGATTCTGGCTAAGGAGTTAGGAATGGTCTTTGAATGGTAGAATAAAGTAATGAAATAGAAAACAATCTACTCCTTGTCTTTCAGGAAACTACACTCTGAGAGTTGATTGTACTCCACTTATGTACAGCCTGGTATATAACCTAACAAAGGAGGTAAAAATAATTACATGGAATTTTAAGTTCTATAAATATTTTCCTGAGGTGGCATTATTATGTTTATTGTGTTGAACAACTGTTGTTTTATAACTGTTTTTTTTCCACATAGCAAAGATCCACTCCTAGAAATGTCTTATAAATGGTTGCTGCACACTATCCTGTTTTGCCCCACATCAGTCTGAGGCAGTCTTTGGGGAGGATTGAGTATGCTGCTTCCATTAGTCTTTGGGGAGTACTGAGTATGCCATGTCCATTTGAAATGAAGAAACGGAGCTCAAAATGCATTAGCCATTGAAGTCGTACAACTTGTTCAGTCCCTGAACCATGACTGAGTCCTGTGGTTTAACTTCTTAGTTTTAAAACTGATTTTTACTCTTTAATATGATACCAATTAATTGAGGACTCAGGAAAAGTTGATATTTCTAACTTGTTGAGAAAGAGTAAGCAAATCGCTGCATGCAGAGTCCTGGGACAGAGACTGGAGCACATGGGTTGAATGTACTCAGTTCGTGATTTCCTGCTGTGGCTTTCAGTCCACTGAGCTAAAGTTGCTTTATTCCTTCTGACAGCAGCACAAGATACTGAACCTGGTGGTGTCTGAATTTCTGCAGGACTGAAATTTCTGCAGGCAGCTCTTCATTTTAGTTCTCTGGCCCCATAAAGCCTCTGGTCCTAGAGTTAGTCATAACGAATGAGCTTTTGCATGGCAGATTTTTGTTTTTACTGCTGTTTACCTCCTTTGAACAGAAAAAGGATAAAAAACAAAACTTGCTTATTTAACAGAGGGCTAACAGAATTATCAACTGCAAGGTATTTACTAAGAAAAATATGTGTTTCTCTCAAGTAGGGATTTTAAATAGACCCTAAACATATGGTTAAGCTTTGACTTAACAAGCATGAAATTTTATTTATTGGCATCTCCAGTAGGAGTGGAAAAGTTTAACTTGGCACTAATCTATTTGTATGTTACTTAAGAGTTCCTTTGAAATCTGCAGTTTTTAATCAATTCCTGTGATATGGTTACAAAATTAAATCTTTGAAACATTGCATCTCAGAGAATTCCCACCATTTATGGAATTTAAAGTCAATGCTAAGGAAGCTTGGCAGTTACATTTACTTATCAGGTGGATTGGTGGTTCTCTGTGACAAAAGCAGAAATACTACTTCTAGGTTAGGTTTGAAATTATGTGATACTTGATTATTTTGGATTTTTAAAAGCTATGTTTTGTTTATTTTGAGAAGATGATTTGCAGCATTTCAAATTTTAGTGATAAACTAAGCAATCTAGTAATATATTTCTACATTATTCAAAAATTCATATTTCCTAAAATAGATGGTATGTTTCTGCCATGTGTAGCAAAAAGTTTTGGGTAAATTTATAAGCTTGAGTGAAGTTATTTTGTTGCTTTACATACTGACATTTTACCTCGTGCTTATATAAATTTAATTGTGTTCCCATTAACCATTGTACATCCCTGTGTTATAGCACCTAGCACATGAGATCCACACTTTTATTTACAGTTCCCACTAGTAGATGATATGTAATGTGTGTTATTATACTTTGTATTGCCAGCATCTACAAAAAGTCTTCCACAGCATAAGTAGTCTATAATTTTTTTGAGTTGAATCTGTTAAAAAAAGATCATAGGACTTTTATTAAATATAAAATGAAATTTTTTTATACTATATGCTAGTCAATTACCAATAATAATGGAATATTAATTTCAATTTAGTGTGCTCAATGTTTTGGCATAACATTTAATGCTCTGAAACTCACATTCAGTAGTAGGGCATATTTTACTCCCTTAGTTTTCTTATCTGTAAAATCTAAAAATTTGTTAAAAGCCCTGTGTTTAACATAAATACAATATACACTCAACTAAGTAAAATATTAGTGCATTTATTTTCTTATGTATTATTTAATGACATTGACAACCTTGTTGGCACAAAGCCATATTAAACAAAACAAAAATCTTCCCTTAACCAGCTTGTTCCTTTTCATTTTTTTTAAGAGGAGAAGGAATGGATCACTGAAATTAGCCTCCTTTAATTCAGAAGAATAGATTGAAAAAAATCTTATATTATGACCATTCATCTGAATTTAATGGCTTGGTAATAATGGTGTACCCTTTCTTTCCATACACTCCATGTATTTTTATTATAATAGTGTATTATATATAGTCACATTTTCCCATATCATCAGAAACTCAGTGCTGTAATTCTTAATGACTGCTAATGTATGAATTACTTCTCATATTTTCCTTAATATGATTTAACTACTCATTCCTTGGTTAATAGATATTTAGATTTTGAAACAACTGATTTATAAGTATACTCTCTTTTTTCTCGTGTTCAACTCATGTAGCTCCAAAGTCCTGATGAAGGTTTTGAAGGCAAGTCTCTTTTTGAGAGCTGGAATGAAAAAAGTCCTTCCCCTGAATTCAGTGACTTGCCAAGGTAAACAAATAGTACTCCATAAGGAATTGTGTCAAAAATAAAGGATAGCTTCTCTTAATAAATAATAAAAGTTTAAAATTCTCTAACATCTGATAAAGATTAAGCAATGCTTAGGTTCACAAATAAAATTGTTACCTGAAAACTGGGTTTGCCTCTCAAGGGGTATAAAGCCAAAAGACACAACCAAGTCAAAGAACTGGATATGGAAGGATGAATTACTTGCAGCAAGTTTGGAAAACACTGAGTGTGCTTAGTCAGTCCTGTATGACTCTTTGTGACCCAGTGCGGGGGTGTAGCCCACCAGGCTTCTTTGTCCATGGGATTTCCCAGACACGAATATTAGAGTGGATTGCTGTTTCCTTCCCCAGGGGATATTCCCATCCAGGGATCAAATCTGCATCGCCTGTGTGTCCTGCATTGCAGGCAGATTCTTTACTTGCTGAGCTATCATGGTAGCCTGGAAAACACTGGGGATCTTTCCTAAAGCAGTATCTCCCTGAACAGTAAAATCATAGATGTTTTAAGCAAGAGTAGATGCACATTCATGAAGGGGCTTGAGCAGAGTATCAGTTCAGTTCAGTCGCTCAATCGTGTCCAACTCTTTGCGACCCCATGAATAATTCATAATAAAATTGGGACAAAATTTGAAAAAGTCCAAACTTTAGTTGACTGGGTTCAGAAAAGGTTAACATCATCATTCACAGCTGATCTGGTGGTTGAGCACACATAGGGGTTTATGTTCTGCAGAACAGCTCAAAAATGTTATTTAGGCTAATATTTACCACTGTAACTGAACTGAAAGTCTTTACAACAGGCTTATTATCTTTGCTGTTGTTACTTCTCTTGCCCAAGTCATTTGTTCCTAAATTTTCTTATTGCCTTAAAATCATTTTTTACTGAGACCTGTTCAGAGATAAGCACTGTGGCCAGGGCTTTATCACAAAATGGCTTAGATCAAAAGTGAGTTGTCTTATGTCAAGAAAGCCAAACCTAGTTCTCTTTTTCCAGGGACCCCCTACCCTGTCTGCTTACAAATATTGGTATGTGTTTTGAAATTAAATCTGTAGGCCATCAAAATGTAGTTCTCTTTTTAATAGATTATGCACATGGTACCTAAGTCTGTCCTCTTGCTGTTTAATAAAATTCCTTTTTTTCTGAACATCATGTAATATTTTGGTTACTCTGAGAAGAATATAAGCATCATATCTGGTTTAGCCATATCTTCACAAGCAAGGGATGAGAAATAAATATCTTGGTAGTTTGAGATTTAGATAATGGTATGAATAATTTAAATTTTTAAGGATAGGATTTAAATCTGAGTTATCTGAAAATTTTCTGATTCTTTTAACTGTATCATGTACAACAAATAAAGATAATAAATCAGTGAAGGAAAATATTTTCCAACTTCAAGAATTTTTAATAGTGAAATGTAATTCTTCTTGTTTCTCTTAAAGAGCTCCTAAAATCCTTGGAATTTTCTGAGAGGTGAGAGGGACAAATGTATCTTTTGTTTTATTAATGAGGTAACATAGACCCACACTTAAAGTGAGGACTGGTTGCCAGGAGAACCAATCCAGTGATTTGAGGGTTGTAACTCTCAATCTGGCCCTCAGCCTCCTTGGAAGGGAGGCAGCCTGAGGTTGACTCAGTCATTGGTGTCCAATAACTTAATTGATCATGACCATGTACTGAGATTTTCATAAAACCTCAAAACTATAGTTTGGGAGAGCTTCCTGGATGGTGAACATGTGGAGATGCTGGAAGAGTGGTGAGCCTAGATAGGGTTGGTAGTTCTGACCCTTTTCCTGTACCTCATCCTATGCATCTCTTGCATTTGGCTGTTTCTGAGTTATAATCTTCCACAGTAAATTGGTGATCTAGTCAGTAAATGCTTCTCTTGGTTCTATGAGCTGCTCTAGCCCATCCAAGGAGGGGTTTGTGGGACCCTCCTCTCTGTAGTGGTTGGTCAGAAGCACAGGATTCTGAGTTGGGGGGTGGGATAGTCTCTGGTGTGAAACCCTTCATGTCTGGGACCTGATTCCAGGTGGGCAGTGTCAGAACTGAGTTGAATTGTAGAACACCCAGCTGGTGTCCTGGAGAATTGTGTTCTGTTGGTGTGGGAAACCCTCCCCTCCCCACATAAACAGGTTGGAATTGGGTCCAGAAACTCAAAAGAACAATGATAACCCCTCCTCAAAATAGTCTTCTGGAAGTAGATATTTTGTGATCAAAAATAACATTCTCCCTTTTTTTTTGCTGCTTCTCTAAAGGCAGTATATCTAAAAATTATATTTATAGTATTGAGTGTAGATTTACTTTAATTCACTTTGATCTGTAGTCAGTGAAGAAGTTACTCAAATAATCCTGTATTTTATCTCTAAAAGGATTAGCAAATTAGGATCTGGAAATGATTTTGAAGTGTTCTTCCAAAGACTTGGAATTGCTTCAGGGAGAGCAAGGTATACTAAAGATTGGGTAAGTCTATTAATAAGTTCTTCAGGATTAATATGAATATATTTTAGCTAAACAAATAATTCTGGATCAAAAAAAGTGACTTAAGCACCATGCTCGCTACATCCCTGATTTTGTTCAGCAACTTAGAATTCTTTCCATTTTTAATTGGTTTCGTCTGATGTCTGTCTGCTCAGATGGGTAAAGCGTCTGGCTGCAATGCAGGAGACCTGGATTCGATCCCCGGGTTGGGAAGATCCCCTGGAGAAGGAAATGGCAACCCATTCCAGTACTCTTGCCTAGAACATTCCATGGATGGAGGAGCCTGGTGGGCTACAGTCCGTGGGATCGCGAAGAGTCGGACACGACTGAGCGACTTGACTCACTCACTTCACTCAATCATATACTTCTGCTATTTTTTCCTTTTCAGTTTTAGTTATTATCCATTTACTTCTTTCTAGGGAAGTTAGGCATTCAGTTCTCTTATGTCACATCCTCTCCCAACCCCCAAATACTTTCCTTCATGGCATTGTTTTCAATATCATATTTGTGCTTCACTCGTTGATTAGAAGGCTTTTTTTTTTTTTCCTTCATGTATCTACAAACTTCTAGTATATTCAAACTCATCAGGTGATCTGGCAGAGTTCATTTTCCCTGTTGGGGCTCTTCTGTTCCTCTGAGTTCTCTGGTTATTCTTTCTGCCTGTGGCACAGTTCTTGCCTAAATTTTAAAAGAAAGCTGAAAACATCTTTATTTCACTCATACTTTGGATTTTCTGTTTCCCAGATTTTATGACTTCCTTTTTCTTATTTACTCACCTCTTTTTGGACCACATCTTTTAGGCACTTCTTGAAAAGAGTGAACAAAAGCTAAATACCTTGCATGCTTGTTACACTGCACAGAATTCTTCAATGATTTGACTGGGAAGAAAAATTTTGTTGCAAATTCTGTACCCTTAGAATTTTGATCTTATTGCTTTATTGTCTCCCAGCCTATTGAGAGATGTTATTTGTTCCCTGATCTGTTGTTTCTCGCTTTCTATTTTTAAAGGAAATTTTTAGTATCTACTCTTTATGACTGTGTTGCCCTTGGTGAACAAATGTGTATTATATCATATGTTAATATGCTGAACTGGGCACATGTTATACCCTTTGTTCTGGAAACCTATTGTAGATGGAGGAAAATTTTTTCTCTTCTATTATTCCCTCTTTGCTCTTTCTCAGCTCTTATGAATTTGTCTAGCCTCTAGGGGATGCTTTTCCAATGCCTTTATCTGTTCTCTTGCATTCCTATCTGTGTCTTTTTTTATATTCTGCAAAGTTTTCTTCAACTATGCCATTCATTTATTTATTTTTTTATTAAGTTTCCCTCCATTCCCTGTAGTACCTCCTTACTCTGAGATGATTTTATTCTAGTTTGCAGGCTGGATCTATAACTTTTAAATTAGAAGCTGTCTTCAAATGCCTGGCCATCTTTGGCTATCTCTCTTGTTTGGGAGTGAGAGTAGAGAGAGCTCATATGCTAGGTGGTGCCTGTTGAAGGGGGAGCCTCACAAGAGAGGGCTAGGAGTGCCTGTTCTCGTTGCTTCGGTGGGAGACAGCTAACACTGAGGATCTGTAGCCTTTTGTCTTGGGTTGGTTATTCTGCACAGACAGAAAATCTCTTACCACTGGCATTGGTATTGAAGGTAGATGTAAATACCATCTACATTTTCTTATGAGAAAACTGCAGCAAGAAAGGTTAGTATTTCTGGGGTTAATAAACTGCCAGAGTTATTTGGGGTAATAAGTTCTGAAGCCTGGATTCAGACTCTGGCAGGCTAATTCCAGAGTCCCACTCTCAATACACCTCTATATAAAGTGTTCTATTATATCATTTTAAAAAACAAACAAAAAAAAGGCAAGCATCTTTAAAAAGGGGGCAAAAGGCATAAATCAGCAACTCAGAATTTGAAAATTGTTCTCTCTTGCCTTTTGTGTATGTCTTGTATTCTTATAACCATCTGAGCATTACTTCTCTCTTTAGTGAGATTTCGGATCTACTACTGAACCCTCACTGTTTAGACTCTCACTCATCAGCACACTGCTTGTCCGAAAATTACTCATTGCTGAAATTTCAGCCACTAAACAATTTGCACCATTGCCCTATATATCATGCTTATTTTCTTGCCTCTAACAATTCTCTGTCTTCTTAAATTATTTTCACACAAATGCAGCATTATCTTGTCTGAGGAAGATTTTTACATCTCCTGTTTTCTTAAAGGCAAGAATGTTAGGTTTCTTCCAAGATCATTTTTAAAGTATTGTATATGTTATATACACATACTTTTTTACTAGTGAAAACCTGGGGCAGGTTTTAATAATATAATAATAAACATTTAGTAGGTGGCTTATTGAAGTGCTTAGATACTTCCTTTATTCATTACTGACAAAAACAGTCTTATTAACAGTAACTGTGGTACTATGCATTTTATATGTTATCTTACAAGGGATACATTTTGGATTTTTTCTTTTTGTAGGAAACAAGCACTTTCAGCAGCTATCCACTGTATCATAGTATCTATGAAACGTATGAATTAGTGGAAAAATTTTATGATCCAGCGTTTAAGTATCACCTCGCTGTGGCCCAGGTTCGAGGTGGAATCATCTTCGAAATAGCCAATTCCATAGTGCTGCCCTTCGACTGTCGAGATTATGCTGTTGTTTTAAGAAAGTATGCTGATAAAATCTACAATATTTCAATGAAGCATCCACAAGAAATGAAAACATACAGTGTGTCATTTGGTATGCTACTTTTCCTCTTTCAAAACTCTCAATCTGTAATCTCTAAAATGTAATGACTTACCTTAGTTCCATTTATTATTTACTGCTATTCCACATGATCAAATATTTTATGCATATAAACGTTTCCTGTGTCTCACTGATGCCTATCTTGCAATATACAAAATATAATTACCTTGTTAAATACAAAAGGGAACAACTTCCTGTATGGTTCCCCTTGTTTAAACTATAGAGCAATGCCATTTCATTAGGTTCTAATTTCTCTTTTAGATTCACTCTTTTCTGCAGTGAAGAATTTTACGGAGATTGCTTCTAATTTCAGTGAGAGACTGCACGACTTGGATAAAAACAAGTATGTTCTACATATACACAGAGAGACAGATTGATATGCTATTCATGCACTGTATATAATAAAAAAGAAATATTAGTTGATGTCTTATTGTTGAACTAGGTTTGGAAAGTGTTTTGCTGCTTTCTTTCTATTCTAATACACCCTATACAGGGCTGCCATATCTCTTAAAGATATATTTTTGACATTCAGGTTACATATGTGCTGTTGGAAATGCTGGTGCCTCCATTACTATGAACTGAGTAGTAGTAACAAAATTTCCACCTTAACTTTGAAGGGTCCTTCACCATATGTCCCCATAATTTTCTTTTTTTTTTCTTGTTGCTTCAACATCTGTACATCATATTTCAACCAAACTCTTCTTTTCCCAAAACACACCTTCTTCTTCCCTCTTCTTAATGTCATTACTCCCACAAACACTTCATAATCTACACTGCCACCTGGAAAAATTCTCTATATCCAGAATAGCAAATAAGATAAAGCCATTTTTTTTCCATAAAGTAGAATTTTGAGAGTGAATATCAATTAAACATATAATGATAATACAAATATCAAATCCTTGGGGACTGATGCAAGAATACATGGAAAAAGAGAGTGCAGACAGATCAAAAGTTAGACCAGTGATATAGAAGGAAGTATTTGTAATGAAGGATAGGTTAAAATCAAATGAGAAAAGTATTCAATAATAATAATATTGTATAAGCTCTTTCAGGAATTGGTAAAAAAAAGTGGATCCAAAATCTCACTTCACATTCTATGCAAAGATAAACAACAAGTATAGAAGAATTTTTTAATAAAAATTGAAATATCTTAGAAATGAGATTCAAAGTTTAGGAATGACAATGCAGTCAGATTTGAGAATATTAAAATGGTTAATAATAAGAAAACTAATAATCCAAATCAAAGATAAAGACTGAGAAGTTTGGATGGTAGGTAATAAAGACCCAGAAAATATGAATGGGGTAATACAGATATTATAAGAAATTTGTTTTGAAAACTGATTAGAGAATCCAAAAGACAAAGTGGGAAATATTGACACTAGATAAGAGAATTAAAAAATAACATATCATCTATGCAGAAATAGAAAAAAATCAAATACTAGTAATTCCAAAACCACAAATGAAAATGTATTATTTTCATATCAAGTGAGTAGCAATTTAAAATTTGTTTGTGCAAACTGCTGCAGGCAGTACACTGAAGCTGATGCTGTTGGGCTTAATTTTTTCTGATAGCATTGAAATTGCTATTGCTTTAAGCTATTAAAAAACATAAATATATATTATCACAATTTCTAGAGCAATGACAGTGTTCTTATACTCTGCCATAGTATTTCTTGAAATTTTTTCCTTCAGGAAAGGGTCTCAAGTTTGAGGGAATGAAATGGCTTCTCATAGAGAAATTCAAATTATAATATCAAATAACTCAAAGCAGCCTTAATACCTATGAGGACAGAAATTACTAAACAATCAGATGTCCACCAATTTAAACATTTTGTAAACATTAAAATTGAGAATTATAAAAGAAGTTTATTAAGATATAATAATATGTTAAGCAAACAAAAAGGTCATAAAATCATATTATCCTTAGGTGAATGTGAAGATTTTTTCCCTTATACTTTATAATTCTTTTCAAATTTTTATCTAAGTGAAAATAACCAATGATAAATAAATTTTAGAGTAATGTCGAACACTGTATAGTCGGGAAGATCCCCTGGAATAGGAAGTGGCAACCCACTCCAGTCTATAAAGCTGATTTTCTGTCATTAAATAAATGATGTTTTTTCCTTGTGGGAGAACTGCCTGATTTTCTGTCATTAAATAAATGATGTTTCTTCCTTGTGGGGAAACGCCCTGATGGCATAGTCTAGCACACTGGGCTTTCATGTCCTTGAGTATTTCTGGATTTGTCTTACTATCTCTAGATGATAGTTAAAGTACAATTTGTATCTCTATAGTATGTATGCATACCCTGAAACACCTGGAGCCATGGTTTGTACACAATAAGGGTAAGTGCTGGCTAAAATAAATTAAGGCGGATTTCTCAACCAAACTTTGAAATCTGTGGAAGACACACTTCTTGAATCCTGCTTTTCTTCAATCAGTGTCTTAATCCACTCCACTGAAGAAAACAGTGTTGACTTCTTGGTACCTTTACGGTCACATAGTTTTCAGCCTCAAGACCTAGCCTCCTCCAGTCTCTGTAGGGAGGCCAGCATACTTCTGGTGGAAATAGATCCTGTTTACATAAGTCTGGTGCTCTGAGCATTTACCTCCCAGGGATGTTTTAGTTTAAAACCTGCAAGGTGGCGCTAGTGGTAAAGAATCTGCCTGCCCACACAGAGGACAGGAGACGCAGGAGACTCAGGTTCAAACCCTGGGTTAGGAAAATTCCCCTAGAGTAGGAAGTGGCAACCCACTCCAGTATTCTTGCCTGGAAAATCCCATGGACAGAAGAGCTTGGCAGGCTACAGTCCATAGGGTCACACGGAGTAAGACACAACTCAAGTGACTTACTGTGTTGAACAAGGAACATCTGAATGAGGTGTGTGTGTGTATATCCACATGAGTTTCTGTGTTCTTAGCAATGCTTTATGAATTTGATTTAGAAACTTGTGATACCTTATTGAAATTATGTTTCATTCAATTTTTCTCTTTATTAGTTAATGTGGACTGTTCACAGGTAAAGTCTGTGCCCACGGTTTACCTATCACTTAACCTGAGTTCTTGATGATAAATAAATGAATGTTGAAAAGAGCTCATATCCAAATTCTGTGGCCTTTAATTATTCAGTTTGCCTTTTGTTGACATACTGCAGCTGAAGGAATAGTACTGACCTCCTACTGCTGCTGCTGCTGGGTCGCTTAATTTGGGTCCAACTTTGTGTGACTCCATGGACTGTAGCCCACCAGGCTCCCCTGTCCATAGGGATTCTCCAGGCAAGAATATTCGAGTGGGTTGCTGCACCCTTCTCCAGGGACTCTTCCTGACCCAGGGATAGAACTCTTGTCTTTTACATCTCCAGCATTAGTAGGTGGGTTCTTTACCATTAGTACCACCTGGGAAACCCACTGAGCTCCTATTTCACTCTAAAACTTTCTAGATGTGAACTTGGGCAAATTATTTCTCTACTGAATTTGAATAAGTCATCTATGGAATAGGGCTGCTATTTATGCATAACTTGAAGGATTGCTCAGATGATTAAAAGGAATATATTTTATAAACATTCAGAATAGTAATGGTCACATAGTTTTCTTATTAAAACTAAGACATAACAAAGCTAGAGATAATTCATTTTTATATAAAGTAATTTGATTCCTTATGGTAGTGATTTTTTCGTTAGTTAATTAAATTATGACAGTACGTTGAATTTAACAACATATTGTTGCCCTACTCCAGGATTGCTGGTAAAATTTCAGGTATATTGAGGCATTTTTATCACAGTAAATTTCTCCTGCACACTTTGGAATGTGAACTCTGTAAGCAGGCAGAGTCTAATACCTAACAGGTATTCAAATATCGTTGAAAGAACAAAATAAGCAACATCCCTGTGTTCATGTACGTTTGTCTTTAAAAACAATAAAATATTATTAGCCATCATTTGGTAAATATAATTCTGTAGGCACCCTACTAAATATTAATATACTAATCCATTTCAATATTTAAATGACTTATGAACAGATTATTAGTATACTTAAAATGAAAAAGTCTTGCCTATTATTTGAATACCTAGGTTTATAGTTAGTTATTTCAGTGTAAATAAAAATTACTATAATTTTTTCCATTGGCACATTGAACATTTTCAGTGGTTTTTTTGGTTTGTGTTTTAAATTGGGGGTATAGTTGCTTTACAATTTTGCGTTGTGTTAGTTTCTGCTGCACAAAGAAATGAATCAGCTATATGTATACATATATCCCCTCCCTCTTAGACTTCCCTCTCAACTTGGCTCCCGTCCCACCCATCTGGGTAAGCAGAGAGCACTGAACTGAACTTTCTGTGCTTTGTAGATGTTCCCAGTAGCTGTCTGTTTTATCATGGTAGTGTATATATGTCAGTCCTAATCTCCCAGTTCATCCATGCCTTCCTGCCCATGCCCCTGTGTCCACACTTCATTCCCTACACTCTCTTATTACTGCCCTCCAGATATTTTCATCTATACCATTTCTCTAGTTTCCTCAGATATGGATTAAATATATGATATTTGTTTCCTTCTTTCTGACCTAATTATAAGCCTCAGCAGAATATTACTTTATGGGATTTAAAGAAATATAACTATGCATGCTACTGTTCTTAATTTGCATATTATAGGAATTTAAAATTAGCTGTGTTTATATTTGTTTTGAATATGTAGTTTTCTGGGTAGTACACCTATTTTTGTGAAGCTGCAACTTATGCCTTTCCTTTTCTAGCCCAATATTATTAAGAATTATGAATGATCAACTGATGTTTTTGGAACGAGCATTTACTGATCCTTTAGGATTACCAGACAGGCCTTTCTATAGGTAAGGATAGAAATATGGCTCTTCATTTTAATAAAATTTTTTCTTATTATTTGCATTGTGGCAAAAATGTATTCGATTTCTTGCAAACAAAAATTCCAAAACATATGTAGTAAATGGTAAATATTTTTATTTATATAAAATGATTACTACAGGTTTTTATTATCTTTTTTGATTGTTTGTTTCCATATATAAAAGAGTATATGCTCATTGTAGGAAATTTAGAAGACTGAGGAGTCAGAAGTAGAAAATAAAAATCT
>SJYC01029941.1:0-14999 GCA_006408675.1 Madoqua kirkii | reverse complement strand
TTTCTGGGTAGTACACCTATTTTTGTGAAGCTGCAACTTATGCCTTTCCTTTTCTAGCCCAATATTATTAAGAATTATGAATGATCAACTGATGTTTTTGGAACGAGCATTTACTGATCCTTTAGGATTACCAGACAGGCCTTTCTATAGGTAAGGATAGAAATATGGCTCTTCATTTTAATAAAATTTTTTCTTATTATTTGCATTGTGGCAAAAATGTATTCGATTTCTTGCAAACAAAAATTCCAAAACATATGTAGTAAATGGTAAATATTTTTATTTATATAAAATGATTACTACAGGTTTTTATTATCTTTTTTGATTGTTTGTTTCCATATATAAAAGAGTATATGCTCATTGTAGGAAATTTAGAAGACTGAGGAAGTCAGAAGTAGAAAATAAAAATCTCCCCTTTGGTATACATAAACTTGAGCCCCTTTTTATTTTATTTTAAATGTGTGTTTATGCATATACATAAGGTATAATAAATATATACTTATTTACTGTCTTAATGTTGATAGTTTTTTCCTCTAATTTTTGATAATCATTAATTATTTCTGATAACCATCAACTGTCCCCAGAATTCAGAAAGAATTGGATTATTGACCAGCCAGAAATGATCCCATCTTTATATGCAGGGATTATTTGTGAAGAATTGGAACTGAGACTAAGGGTGTCATCCAAACAGAGTGAATGGTCTCCCCTTGGCGGTAGCACTGTGCCCCTTTCCTTTGTCTTTTTTCTGTGGAACTTGTCCTTTTCTTCCAGGGTTATTATACGCACTTCCCTCATAGCTCAGTCGGTAAAGAATCTGCCTGCAATTC
This sequence comes from Madoqua kirkii, assembly GCA_006408675.1. Taxonomy (NCBI): domain Eukaryota; kingdom Metazoa; phylum Chordata; class Mammalia; order Artiodactyla; family Bovidae; genus Madoqua; species Madoqua kirkii. Next base: position 14,175 of record SJYC01029941.1, on the reverse strand, counting down.
AAGAGACCTGGTTCAATCCCTGAGTTGGGAAGATCCACTGGAGAAGGGCCGGGTTACTCACTCCAGTATTCTTGGGCTTCTCTTGTGACTCAGCTGAAAGAAGATCCTCTGGAGGAGGGAAAGGGTACCCACCCCAGTATTCCGGCTTGAAGAATTCCATGGACTGCATAGTCCATGGAGTTGCAAAGAACTGGACAAACTGAATGACCTTCACTTTCACTAGCTCCTTCAGTAAAACAGCACCTTCTTCCGAGGTCATGTTGAATGTTACAAAATTGTTTTTGAATGCTTGGTGCTAGGTATTGCAGCATGACTTCTTTTTTAAGTAGGAGAAAAACATAGTGACAGGTTGTTGTTACTGTTGTTAGTCATTAAGTCGTGTCCAGCTCTTTGCAGCCACATAGTCTCCTCTGTCCACAGATTTTCCAGGCAAGAATATGGAGTGGGTTGCCATGCCCTCCTCCAAGGGATCTTCCCAGCCCACGGACTGAACCCACATATCCTGAAATGGCAGGCAGATTCTTGACCTCTGAGCCACCAGGGAAGTCCATACAATAATTGATTGGCTGGGTCACAAATGAGACCCTATTGTGCTACATTTCAGAAGATAGAATGGTATTTTGAAGTTATCACTTCTTTACAGTATACACTGAGATTCATCACTTCATCTCCCAGACCCAATTTCTTCCTCTTTAAGATGCTAATATCAATTTTGTAGAATTTATTTTCGAGAATTAGAAAAATTATGGTGGTTTACTCTCTAAGTCATGTCTGACTTTTGCGACCCCATGGACTGTAGCCTGCGAAGCTCCTCTGTCAGTGGGATTTCAAGAATACTGGAGTGGGTTGCCATTTCCTTCTCCAGGGGATCTTCCCGACCCAAGGATCAAACCCAGGGATCAGACCCAGGGCTGCTATGTTGCAGGCAGTCTCCTGCATTGCAGGTGGATTCTTTACCCACTGAGCCACCAGGGAAACCCTTTAGAAAAATTATAGGTTACTAATTTAATAGCAAGTGTGATCATAGCAGGTGACAAGCTGCTGTTGCTATTATTGTCATCATTTTTGTTGCCTGAGCCACTTTAAATCATTGTCTAAAGCCAAAATATAGTTAATTACCATATACTTCATTGTCTTTGGAGATTGAACTTGGAAGTCTAGTTGACAAGTGGCAATTAGAATTATACAAACCATGAATTGTAGAGCGCCTTTGTTTTTTCCCTTGTATATGTAATTTGAGCAACTGATAGCAAACTGTTTCTATCAACAGACATGTCATCTATGCTCCAAGCAGCCACAACAAGTATATGGGTGAGTCATTCCCAGGGATCTATGATGCTCTCTTTGATATTGAAAACAGAGTGGACCCATCCAAGGCCTGGGAAGAAGTGAAAAGACAGATTTCTATTGCAGCCTTCACAGTGCAGGCTGCAGCAGGGACTCTGAGAGAAGTTGCCTAAGAAATTTCTTCATAAAACACATACTGAATTCGTATGATGTATCAGAAAGAATCATGTTGGATGTATTGATGAACTGAAAAGTGAAGTTGTGTACATATATATGCATAGGTATAGACAGGTACATACATCTACCTTGGTGTTTCTCTTCTTCTTCTTATAGATCAATAAGAAAGATGGATATGTTTCTTCTAAAATTATAGAAAGTTATTCTGAAGTTGAACTAAATGATGAAAGTAAGAAGTGCCTAAAATTTTAATACACTTAGGTGGCATTATCAGAGAATCATGTCTCCTTCAACACTTCCAGATCTATTCCTGTCACTGCACATGTAGAAAGCATCAGTTTATTACAGAACACGGGAAAATCCACAGGGCTTCATCAAGCCAGGACCTCAATCTGCCTGACCTCCCAGGGCTGAGAGGATTGCTGTATTCGATCAGTAGTTGGGCAACTCTAGTCTAGTCACCTTGAAGGTAAATGTCACCTGCTAATGCAGGGGACATAAGAGATATGGGTTCAATCCCTGGGTCAGGAAGATACCCTGGAGGAGGGCACAGCAATCCACTGCAGTATTTTTGCCTGGAGAATCCCCTGGACAGAGAAGCCTGGCGGGCTACAGTCCATGGGGTCTCAGAGAAGGACATGACCAAAGCGACTTGCACACAGCTATGTGGTATGTTTTCTGGGGGACAAGGCTGACTATCTTGTTCGGTTCACTCACCATACCTGAGAGGCAAAGACAAGTGTTTCATATAAACTGGATAACTGAGTTGAATCAATAGGGAACACAAGCAGTGAAATGCAGTGCTTCATATATCTTTAACATGTTTAATTTATAGATGTACCTTTAAATAAATTTTAGCTAGTTGAAAGTGAAAGTGAGTTGCTCAGTAGTGTCCTACTCCTTGCGACCCCATGGACTGTAGCCTACCAGGCTCCTCTGTCCATGGGATTTTCCAGGCAATATACGGAGTGGGTTGGCATTCCCTTCTCCAGCTAGTTTAAACAAATATTTAAACTTGCTGATTGACAGCTCTGAAAAGTGAAAGTGTTAGTTGCTCAGTCCGTTTCAACTCTGCTAGTCCGTGGGCTAGCCAGGTGCCTCCATCCATGGGACTTTTCCAGGCAAGAATACTGGAGTGGGTTGCCATTTCCTTCTCCAGGGGATCTTCCTGACCAAGGGATTGAACCCGGGTCTCCTGCATTGCAGACTGATTGTTTACAGTCTGAGACATCCTGGAAGCCACCAGGAACAGCTCTGAGTTATATGTAAATCAAAACCTCTGGAACAAAAAAGAGACAAAAGATTATGCTCTCCTCTGAGAAACACAAATAGGGTATACTTAGTCCATTTTTAGAAGAGATTACTTCTCTTACATTACATTTGCTTCATTTCATAAAGGATAGTTTGTTACCTGGAACTGATTAGCATTTTTTAAAAATTTGTTTATTGGCTGCATTGAGTCTTAGTTCTTCTGTGGAATGTGGGATCTTAGTTTCCCAACTAGAGGTCCTCTGATTGGAAGGTGGATTCTTAACCACTGGACCACCAGTGAAGTCCCTGATTCATATTTTAACTTTTGGTCTTGAGGCTTTAAAATTTGAAATGCAAAATGGATCGGTAAAACTCAAAAAAATTCTGGGCATTTAAAAAAGAGGGAATGTAATGCAAGGGATTGGTTATAGTGGTGAAATAAGAGGGGACAACAGAAACAAGAGATAGTGGAACCACCTAGAGATTAGCATCAGCAAGAAAGCCATCACCAAACTAGGCTGTGGAGATAGGGTGGTAATGATATTAATTATCCTTAGAGTCAGAGTCAGTTTCAGGCTGGAACCTTGAAGGAGATGGTGCCTGAGGCAGCGAGGAAGAGAAGAAATAACAGCAACTTCTCTCTTTCTCTTACCCTCTAATGTCCTTCCAGAGCCTGCTGGAAACCAAGTTGTATAAAAGTTTTGGAATCTCAGGCTCTGTAGTGTTTGGCTACCTGAGATAAAGAACAAAGTATGGAGAAGATGTGCAAAGATTCTGAACACATTCAAGTCCCAGCAATGACAGTTCATTCTTCTTGGCACTCAGCATCTATTTTCCTCCTACTATGCATTTCTTAAAAAAAATTTTTTTTCCTAACTTTACTTACTTAGTTCTGGTTGCCTGAGTCTTCATTGCTGCATGGGCTTTTCTCTATCTGTGGCGAGTAGGGGCTACTCTGCATTATGGTGCACAGGCTACTCATTGCTGTGACTTCTCTTGTTTCAGAACACAAGCTCTAGGCATATAGTCAGTAGTTGCAGCATGCGGGCTTAGCAGTTGTGGCTCCAGGGTTCTAGACCTTGGGCTCAGTAGTTGTGGTATATGGGCTTTAGTCACTCTGAGACATGCGGAATCTTCCAGGACCCATCAACCTGTGTCCCTTGCATTGGAAGGTGGTTGATTCTTATTCACTGCACCACCACGGCAGTCTCCACTATGTATTTGTTATACAACTGCACAAATTAAAAAACAAACAGTGATACAGTATTTTAATTGAATAATATCAGGGATTCTTGTTCAGTTACTCAGTTGTGTCTGACTCTTTGTGACCCCATTGACTGCAGCACAACAGCCTGTCCTTTACTATGTGTTGGAGTTTGCTCAAACTCATGTCCATTGACTTGGTAATGTCATCCAAACATCTCCTCTTCTGTTGCCTCCTTCTCCTGCCTCCAGCATCAAGGTGTTTGCTAATGAGTCAGCTCTTTGCATCAGGTGACCAAAATACTGGACCGTCAGCTTCAGCATCAGTCCCTCCAATGAATATTCAGGGTTGATTTCCTTTTGGGTGGACTGGTTTGATCTCCTTGCTGCTAAGGGACTCTTGAGAGTCTTCTCCAGTACCACAGTTCAAAAGCATCAGTTCTTCAGCACTCAGCCTTCTTTTTGGTCCAACTCTTACATTAGATTCGTATCAGATCTAATCCCTGAATCTGTTTGTCACTTCCACTGTATAATCATAAGGGATTTGATTTAGGTCATACCTGAATGGCCTAGTGGTTTTCCCTACTTTCTTCAATTTCAGTCTGAATTTGGCAATAAGGAGTTCATGATCCAAGCCACAGTCAGCTCCAGTCTTGTTTTTGCTGACTGTATAGAGCTTCTCCACCTTTAGCTGCAAAGAATATAATCAATCTGATTTTGGTATTGACCATCTGGTGATGTCCACATGTAGAGTCATCTCTTGTATTGTTGGAAGATGGTGGAAGACCAGTGTGTTATCTTGGCAAAACTCTGTTAGCCTTTCCCCTGCTTCATTTTGTACTCCAAGGCCAGACTTAACTGTTACTCCAGGTGTCTCTTGACTTCCTGCTTTTGCATTCCAGTCCCCTATGATGAGAAGGACATCTTTTTTTGTGTGTTAGTTCTAGAAGGTCTTGTAGGTCATCATAGAACCATTCAACCTCATCTTCAGCATTAGTGGTTGGGGCATAGACTTGGATTACCATGCTATTGAATGGTTTGCCTTGGAAACAAACAGAGGTCATTCTGTTGTTTTTGAGATTGCACCCAAATACTGCCTTTTGGACTCTTCTGTTGACTATGATGGCTACCCCATTTCTTCTAAGAGATTCTTACCTACTGTAGTAGATATAATGGTCGTCTGAATTAAATTTGCCCATTCCAGTCCCTTTTAGTTCACTGATTCCTAAAATGTCAATGTTCACTTTTTCTATCTCCTGTTTGACCACTTCCAATGTACCTTGATTCATGGACCTAACATTCCAGGTTTCTCTGCAGTATTGTTCTTTACAGCATAGGACTTTACTTTCACCACCAGACACATCCACAACTGGGCTTCATTTCCATTTTGACTTAGCCTCTTCATTCGTTCTGGAGTTCCTTCTCCACTCCTCTCCAGTAGCATATTGGACACCTACTGACCTGAAGGTTCATTTTTCAGTGTTATATATTTTTGCCTTTTCATGAATGGATAAAGATAATGTCGATGTCATACATATATGCAATGTAATATTACTCAGCCATAAAAAAGAACAAAATGCCATTTGCAGCAGCATGGATGGACCTGGATATTGTCAGGACAAGGAAGAAAAGAAGTCAGGGAAAAAAAGGAAAACTATCATATGACATTAATTAAATGTGGAATCTTAAGAAAATGGCACAAATGAAGTTATTTAAAAAAGAGATACACATGTAGAAAACAAATTTATGATTAGCAGTTTATAAGAAGGAGCAGAAAAATTGAGAGATTGACATATCCATTATAATATATAGAATAGATAATAAATAAGGGCCCACTGTATCACACAGGGAACTCTATTCATTACTCTGTATTGCTATATATGGGAAAATTTTCTTTAAAAAACAGTGGCTATATGTATATGTGTAAATGACTCACTTTGCTGTATACCTCAGACTAAAACAACATTGTAAATCAATGATATTTCAATAAAAATTTTAAAGTAAATAAATTTTCATGTCTACTTTCCTTCCTTGAGTGAAGCACTATGACCCATCTTGGGTTAAAGTAAGAAAATGTTCTTGAAGGCTAGAATGAAAACACAGTAAAAAATAAAACCTTAAGAGATAGCTGCCCATATTTAACAGTCAATATCATGTTTCTTCCTCAAATTTTCTAGGACTTTTTTAGTCAATCATATAGTATACAACTATGATGTAATCACTAATTTTGCTACATACTATCAATGTTTCTATTCTTGAATGAGTGGGAATGAAATCATATGCAGGGAGGGAAGAAAAGAGATAGTTTTAGAAAGCAGTCATTAACAGCTATTGTATATGTAGTTATGTACAGAAAAAAAGACAATAGTGTGTAACCAAACACACACATACAAAACAAACAAAAACCCCCAAATCTTAGAGGAAAGAATTTCATGGAAGACTTAATGAAGAGAATAAAATTTGAAAGAATTTTAGTTCAGATGAGGTTGAGACTAGTCATCGTCACTGAAGAGTAAAAGGTTATAAGGACCAGAGCAGTGGTGTTATTAAGGAGCTTGGGGGTTGAAAAATGGAATGCAAAGGATTCCACTTTCTGAAGAACTGTCACGAAAGAATGCAGGCAAACTCAGATGAATAAATCTAGTGGGTGATGAGTCAATGCAATTAGGACTATGATATAGTTCATTAAGTGGAGAGATGAAATCATATTTGGGTAGTTCATTTATTTTCCAACCAACAACTTTATGGATTACAAGTGTAAAGTAATGTCATTATGTTTTATTAGAGCTTGGATCATGGAGATTGGATTAAGTAGGTTTCAAAGGTTTGACTTCAATCAATGGCATCCAAAATCTAATCAATCAACTTTTCCAAATCTAATCATGTGCACCTATACCTTATTATAGGGCTAATAACTCTATAGCTTGTTAAGAAATGGGTGTGGTCCTCAGAGCATATATAAAGCATCCAGCAAAGATCCAAGCTCTTTCTCTCCAGACGTCAGAGCTGTTGTGTTTGGAGTTGGCTGGTCTGTGGATACTTTTGAGTTTCTGCCACAAGGAGGTGAGCACCTAAACTCTGTCCTGAATTTAACAGAATTACTTACTGAATAAGATTGGAAATTTTCATTAACAGAACCCAAAGGTGAGTTTGATGAAGGTACAATGATTCTGCTATGTTCCCTTAAGTAAGCTGTAATGGTAATTGTGGACACAAAAGGTTGTTTTTAATTTCAGCAGTAATATTTCTATGTGAGCACTGAATCAAGCATTTATTCCATATGAGATTTGTAGACAAATTGCTTATTTTACTCACTCTATGTCAAGTCACTTCCTTACAGATTGGGGATAAAAATAGAAAACTGGTTAGCATTGTTCAGAAGATTAAAATAGTTAACCTATATAAGAGGAGCTAATCAAATGCCTAGAAATAGTAAGCAACACATATTAGGTTCTCCTAATATTTTCATATTATCATGATCATTAATGTTATCAGTATAGAAGTGATTATATTCATAATTAATTTTTTGCCAGTTTCTAGGCCATTCTAATGGAGAAGGCAATGACTTCTTGTACTCCAGTACTCTTGCCTGGAAAATCCCATGGATGGAGGAGCCTGGTGGGCTGCAGTCCATGGGGTTGCTACAAATCGGACACGACTGAGCAACTTCACTTTCACTTTTCACTTTCATGCATTAGAGAAGGAAATGGCAACCCACTCCAGTGTTCTTGCCTGGAGAATCCCAGGGACGGGGCAGCCTGGTGGACTGCCATCTATGGGGTCCCACAGAGTTGGGCACGACTGAAGCAACTTAGCAGCAGCAGCAGCAGGCCATTCCAATCTGTCTCTTTTGACCAGAGCTAAATTTTCAGCCTTGGAAAGAAGTAGCCTGTTTCATTCAACTTCTTGAAGACAGAGAAGATAACAAGAATCATGTAGTTAAACCAAATACTTAGTCACAATGTGTGATAACTGGAATTACATCTTCATATTCACTTTCCCTTACCCAAATATTTTCCATTTAAATATTTGTTTTAATTTAATTAAAGATTAGATTGGCTCTTGTTCAAGCAAGCAAGTAGTTTTCTTAGGTTTGGAAGATGACACCAATATTGAAAATATCTGTGGCAAATATTTTGTCTGTAATATTGTTATTTAATCATTTATATTTTCCATTACCTTTTAGGTCATTAAATGTGTTTGAGTCTTAAAAGACATTCTTAAAGACATGAGTATTTATAAAACCCATAGAACTCCTAAAATGTTCAAAATGATGTATACATTTCATAGTCTTTACAAAGAAGAGCATGAGTTAAATGGGTGAAATTAATCAGAATACCTTCTTGTAAAGGTCATACTTGCTACCTTTTTAAAACCATTAGTTTGCAGTCTGGAACTGAAGTTTTCAGAGTGCATCCAATCAACCAATAGAGACTCCCAAGAAGTGGCATTTGTCAAAGAGAGAAATATTAGAAACAAAGAGGATATTAAATTGCTTCCATTAACTACAACTCTGGAATTTCTAGTGTAGACAGGAAACCTTGTGTATATTCAAACATTTTTCTTATGTTTTAAAAACCAGTTGATTAATTTTTAGTGATTATTGTTGTAGCTTGAATGTTCACTAGTTCAAAATATGACCAACTCTGATGATCTAAACTGATTCCAGGAAAAATAGTTTTCCTGAACTAGAAATAACATATTTTATTTCTTTTTATCTTAAAGGAAGGAGTTTTACTATTTAAGTTGGAAGCAAATACTGAAATGTTTATAGTTTTGGAACTTCAAAATTAAAGCCAGCATTGATTATATTAAGTTTAAGTTGTTTGTAAACAATTTTGCTTGTCTTTTAAAAAAAGCACATATGATACTTCAAAGCAAAAGTGAACATTAGCATAGAGATGAAGTGTGTGCAGGTTCAGGATCTAGTCAGTGAGTCATGAAGAGCCAGAGAGAAAGATAGAGACAGACTGAGAATACATATATACTTCTACACCAATCAGCTAATAAAAGTAACTCTGGGATCATCGTAACATTTACCCTCTGATCTAATCTTTAGCTTTTCCATGTAATTTAGGTATGACTGAGATCATGATTTATTTTATATAAAAAAAGATGTTAAGGACTCTCTATCTAATTTCATCATTTGTATCAAACCATGATCCCAACCTCTCTGTATTCAACATTTCTAGATTTGTATTCGGGGGTAACTAAATATGGAAATTAATTAGGAGTTTAAGCCAAGACTTTGTCCAAAGGCTTTATTTTCCCTGATCAGGGCAGAAGAAAGACTTTCTCTCTCTTATACTCTATATTTCTCTCTTTCATTTTTAGAAACATGGATTCAGACACACTGCAGGTCTTCCAGAGTGAGCTCACCTGCTCCATCTGCATGAACTGCTTCCTGGACCCCGTCACCATAGACTGTGGGCACAGCTTCTGCCGTCCCTGTCTGAGACTTTGCTGGGAGGAAGACTGGATTCCAAAGAGCTGCCCTGAGTGCAGGGGAATATCAGCAAAGACCCAGTTCACAACCAATATTGTCCTCAAGAGGCTGGCTTCCCTTGCCAGACAGGCCAGAGCTGACCACGACCACAGCTCTGAGGAGCAGATTTGTGTGACACACCAGGAAGCCAAAGGCCTCTTCTGTGAGGCTGACCAGACGCTGCTCTGTGGGTCCTGCTCTGGATGCCCTGAGCATGCAGCCCACAGCCACAGTCCAATACACAGGGCTGCTGAGGAGTCCCGGGTAGGTGATGCCTCTAGAGCAGTTTGGGATCTAGAGGCTCTTAAGTCAGAGAGGAAGATGAGGATGCTATGATGGTGAATGGGTGGAGATAGTGAAGGTGGGAGTTCTGAATGTGGGTCCTCACATATAATGTGTCCTCTCAGTGTTGTTGCCCAATTGTCCACATGCATGGAAATGCAGCATCCCGGGGCAGGTGGCACCAGGGCCACAGGCTTCCGACGTGAGCTTGAGGCTCTCTTACTCTTGCTGTATGAGTCCGAGTAGCAATTTCTTAGGAAATGGATTTCATCATCTGTAAAGTTCCCCCAATTCTCTAGTATGCTATTCTGTCACTTTGAAATGTTCCAATCAAATTAGATTCATGTGGGAAAACTAGACCACAGTACTGTAACTCAAGATTACTGTGTTACCAACAACTGCTTTTGCTCATGAATAAAGGAATAAAACTTATGATGTCATCTTCCATATCACTAAATCTCATGGGTATTTTTCAGGAGAAACTTCTGAATAGAATGGATTATTTATGGGGGATGAGAGAAAAAGTGCAACTCATTCTGAATCAGGAAGCTAAAAAGGCTTGGTCATTTAAGGTAAGAATAAAAATGTTCCTAATTATTTGTATAGATATCAGTAGAATGCTAGCTTAGACATTTAGGTCAATATAAGTTCCCCTTAAAGGATATTGGTCTCTTTCTTGGAAAAGTATTGTTTTCAAATGACCTATCAGTAATCACAATTAGAACAGGCCAATGCATTCTAGTTAGAAGAATACTGGTGTATTGGAGAACCAAAATATGAAAAGTATGCCTAGGCCAATTTTTGAAGGTTTGAATGAATGTTCTTAGATGTGAAGTATAAGACAATGTTGCACTCAGTGTGACTGAGAAGGATAGGAGAGTAGTACCTAGAGGGAAAATAGAGCATATTTTACAAACTTTACTAAGTGGAATTTGCCTCATAGAAGAATACTTGGAAAAATCAGGGAAAGAAAAAAAGAGAAAAACAACATTCAGGTTAGAAAGGAAATAATTGATACAGTAAGAACCCTGAGGTTTTGGAGAAGACTCTTAGAGCCCCTTGGACTGCAAGGAGATCCAACCAGTCCATCCTAAAAGAAATCAGTTCTGAATATTCATTGGAAGCACTGATGCTGAAACAAACTCCAATGGTTTGACCACGTGATGGAAAGAACTGACTCATTGGAAAAGACCCTGATGCTGGGAAAGATTGAGGGCTGGAGGAGAAGGAGATGACAGAGGATGAGATGGTTGGATGATATCACTGATTCAATGGACATAAGTTTGAGCAAGTTCTGGGAATTGGTGGTGGACAGGGAGGCCTGGCATTTCTTTTGAATGTGAACATAATCAATGCTTTGAATCCACTATCCCCTCAGAAGTTTGTGGCCTTAAGGAAAGAGATGATCAAACTTGAATATCAGAGGATGCATCCAGTGCTCCAGGGGGAGAAGCAACTGCACTTGGAGGCCCTGGAGCAAGAAGCAAATGAGATTTGTCACCAACTCAAGGAGAGTGTGTTCAGAATGACCCAACAGAGAGAAAGTCTGAAAGAAATGTACAGAGAGCTGACTGAGTTTTGCCGCAAGCCGGACATGGATCTGCTCCAGGTGAGAAAAGGAGGGTCCGTCCTCAGGGAGAGAGACTCTTCTAGATGAGCTGCTGTGACACTGAAATGTTCCCTGCATATACCGTTACTCTCCGCTAAAGGATGGTGCTCCCTGACCCCCATTATTGTATTTGTCCAGTCTCCTATGTTATCATATCCTGGTAATCTTAGGAAGATTTTTGCCCTTCTTCTAGCTAACATAGGGCCAGATATGTTTAGTTAGATCCAGAGTACTATTCAGACAGATGATCCAAAATCAGCAATATTGTGTGACCAGGGGTCAAGTTAACTTCTTGGAATAAATCTCAGTAGATGTTATCCTAAACCTTTGTCACTTGGCTGTTATCCCAAACTTAGTGCAGACATTGAGGTTTTGCCCATTTTCTAAGCAAGATTGTCAGAATTGGTCATTAGTTCAAGGCACTCTAGAGTTTGTCTTATATGGTTCCCTGTTTTGCTTTGTTATCATAGATGGTGAGATTGCTCTTTGTGGGTAGCATGGCAATGAGTGACATTGAAATCCTAGATGTGGCTGCATCATTTAACACACTCTTCCTGGCCTCCTTCCTTAATGTGCCCTGAGGAAGCCCATCATGTTTTACTTTAAGCTCTGTTATTAACATGGCTTCTGATTGTTCCTTAGAAGAAAATTAAAAAAACAATACCTTATTGAACAATCAAGAATGGTACAGAAAATGTAAAAGGACAGAACTCTCATGATTAACATCTTTTTTTTTTTTTTCATTGCAGGCCTTGGGAAATGTATTAGAGATGTGAGTATAAATTAATGACTTTTAATTCTGATCAACTCTCTCTGTTTGATTAAGTGGGTTACACATTTCTTGGTACCACTGGAAATTGCTTTCAGCTCCTCCTGAATATTTAAATTCCAGAATGAAAAATCTCTTATTGAAAATGCATAGTATTTGCGGATATCTTATAAGCATGCTCCCATACACTTTAAGTCATTTGTAGACTACTTATGTGTGTGTGTTTGTGCGTGCTAAGTTGCTTCAGTCCTGTCTGACTCTTTTTGACCCTATGGACTGAAGTCCACCAGGCTCCTCTGTCCATGGGATTCTCAAGGCAACACCTAATAGATAAATACAATTTAAATTATATGTAAATAGTTCATTGTTTTTTGGCATTTTCAAGTTTTACCTTTTGGAACTTTCTGAAAATTTTTCTAAGCATTTTACATTCAGAACCAGAGTGGAGGGATGGTTGAAGTGTGATAGATTGAGAAAATGGAATTGACCTGTATATGCACTAAGCTGTATCTAGCTCTTTGTGACCTCATGGATTGAAACCCTCCAGGCTCCATGGAGTTTTCCAGGCAAGAATACTGGAGTAAGTTGGCATGCCTTACTCCAAAGGATCTTCTTGACCCAGGGACCAAACAGGGACCCTGTTTCATGTCTCCTGCATTGGCAAGCGGGTTCTTTACCACTAGCACCATCTGGGAAGCTCACAATAAACTTTAGTGAAGGGAATTTTCTAAGCTATCAAAAAGGAAGCACCTACCATAGTGAGCTGGAAGATGAATAAGAGAGTAAAGAGGCAGATTCCCTAAGAATGGAACAAAGGGCTGTGATTTTGTTCCTAGCAGTATCAGTGACTCAGCCTGTTTAATCACAGCAAGCCCTTTTGTAGGCAGAACCCCAGAGAGAGGGCTTCCTGGTGTTCTCTGGGATATTAGGCTTGCAGGACCAGGGAAGCCAGGCTTGAACTGGATTCCCTTGCTGGGCTGACGAGAGCAAAGCTGTCTCACTCAGTGAATTCTTCCTTGTATTAACGGAATGTATCCTTGATGACTACTTGCTATCTCAAGTCTCAAAGGATTTCCTGAATTTTCTGGTCTCTATAAACTGCCCAGGATCTTTGCATTACCTGAGATGTAAAAGAGGGAGGGAATGAAGTTCAATGATTTGAAAACTGAAATCATGTCTTGGAAGAATGGGGAAGTTGCAATTTTATATAATCTACATTTAGAAAAGAATATAGTAATACTTTTATATTCCCAAGTGTGTAGAATATAATACATATGCAATTAACCAAAAAATAAGAGCATTCTGACAACATATCCTGGAATAAAATTGTGTGTGTGTGTTTTTTTTAATGTTCATATGATTAACCTTTGGCTTGACATATATTGATGTCATTTGTTACAGGACTGACTTGGTAGAGATTCAGAACCCTCAGTCGGTGAACCCAGAGCTCACTTGCTGGCCTGTCACTGGAATCCTAGACACACTGAACAACTTCAGAGGTGAGGGTCAGCCCTGTGGTGACCAGGACTGCATTTCATTAGAGCTTCCTAGGAAGGAACTTTCTTCTGTTTTTTTTTTTTTTTTACATTACCTGACATCAAGTTAGTACATAACTTTACAAAATGGCTACATATTTTCTGCCTATATTAATATAATCACAGTTGAGCTTTGCAACCTAGAGTTTACTGATGATTTAAAGCCAGACATATATTTATGTCATAGAGCAATAAAAGAGCAACCAGGTTGCTCATGTGATTATAAAGAAATAGAATTTAGTATTGTGAAGATCAATCAATATTTTGTTTACTCAGTTATTTCACTCTTGAAGGTTAAATATGTCCTTGCTGGGTTCTAATTTGCTCTATATTATAACTGCCTTTATAAAAAACTGCATTGTAAAAGAATATTTGTTATCAGAAAAAAATCGACAAAAAAGACTAAAATGGCTTAACTAGAATAGTTGTATTCCTATTGGATCAATCTCAAAACAGCTGAAGGATATGTGAACATGATCAGCCAGACATACTTTTATTTATTAAAAATTTTTTTTAATATTTTATTTTATTTGTTATTTATAAAACAATATATTTATTTATTTATTTTTACTTTACT
>SJYC01029939.1:0-12439 GCA_006408675.1 Madoqua kirkii | reverse complement strand
TATATATATATATATATATATACATGCTAAAAAAAAATCCATGAGGAATAAAACTAGATTGAGGGTGACATCAGAAGGGAGAGGGGAAATGGGGAGTAAATGTTGATGGGCATTAATTTCTCTCTGGGGTGATGAATATGTCCTGGAATTACATAGCTCTAGTTCTATAAATTTTTTATATTAAAAAAGTAACTGGGTTATATACTTTAAATAGGTTAATCTTTATGAAATGTAACTTTTATTTTAATAAAACCATCATTTAAGAAAGAAAAGCAATCAATTTTATTCTATGAGATACTCCATAATAAATTTTTGTGTTAAACTTTATTAACAAATTTATGCATTCAACATGATTAAGCCATTTTATAAACATACAATCATTATGTTTCATTAAATTGCAGTGTGCTGGGACAAAGTCAGGTATCATTATGTGACCTTGCATGAGGTTTAAGATAGCAACTTCCTCAGGGAAGAATTTCAAAAATATGGTCAGGGAACTAGATAATTCATGGAGATCTAAGGCAAAGGAAAGGCTTCAGAGGGGAGGAGATGGAGGAAGGAAGGAAACTGTATATGAGGGATCCTCTGGAAACATCATAGAAGCTCACAGCTCCATTGTCATAATCCAGAAAAACTCCAATCTTACCCAGAGGCCTTTTTATAAACTGAACTAAGAGTGGGGAGTTGGTGAAGAGACTATACTGGTCATTCACCTTTTCAGAAAATAGAAGAAACGCTTCTTCATAGTTAATATGGATAATAGTATCACTTGTCAAGATATCTTTACTGACCCCCAGAATCCAGTTGGAGAAGTATGTCAAATCCAGCTCCCAGTAGTGCCTCCCGGAGGTGAAAGCCTGAGCTCCCCAGGCCACAAAGCTCTCCCCACCATCGAGCTGTCTGGACATGCCGTGGGGGTCATCTCCTGACATCACACTTGCGTCATCAAGGCTCACATGGTGAATGGTTGTCTAGTCAGAACATTATCCACTGTAGAAAGAGAAAAAGCTGGGTTAGCAAGTGGGATTTCTGTGTCTCTGAGAGGCAGAGGCTCTCTACCCCCTTCCTGTTTTCATTTTTCCTCCTCCTAGGAAACACAAAACAAAGCAAGGAGAGTTCAGACTGGCTCTACGATGAAGAACAATAGTTATCACTATCTCTACAGCATATATAATGCCTCAAATCATATAGAAATAGAAAACAACAACAGCAACAAGATACATCATAAACTGTGTGAAGTCTCTAATGTCTATTTCTTGACAATTTATTTCAGGGCTCACCTAAAATGTTTGATCTTTTGTTTAGAAAACTTTTCTTGTATTCTTTGTCTTTAATATTATTTAATAGATAGATGGCACTTTGCTGTCAGGTGAAAATTTATTGAGGTGTATTCCCTACCTATTACATTCTCAAAGGTCCAAACATTTGAAAGAAATCCATAAATGAATAGTTTTGAAGCTTCTGAAAGGATGTTCTGGCTAACCATGTTCACGTATCCCTTGCCTTTCAGTTGTTCTGAGATTGATCTAAGAGCATTACAGTTGTTTGACATAAGCCAATTTTAATGTTTTGTCAATTAGCCCTTATTTTAGGAATAATAAATATTCTCTGTACAATACATAACGAATGCATATGAAATGCAGAACATGTTAAAAACCGGAAATGCTAAAATTAACCTTTCAAGAGTGAAATAACCAGAATAAACACAATGTTGATGGCTACTCACGAAGCTAAATATTCTCTTTATAACAACATGAGCGTCCTGGTTGTTCTACTATTGCTTTGCTTATGTCAGTTGTAACTTAATGTATGTATCTGGCTTTGTATTTTCACTAAACTTACCACTTTCAGAAGTTAAGTACTACCATCATTTCAGAAAAAATAAAATAACAATAAAAGAAGGTTCCTTCCTAGAAGCTCTAATGAAGAATAGTCCTGATCACCACAGGGCTGACCCTTACCTCTGAATTTATTCAGCGTGTCTAGGATTCCAGCACAGGCCAGCAAGTGAGCTCTGGATTCACTTGCTGAGGCTTCTGCATCTGTGCCAAGTCAGCCCTGAAACAAATGACATTCAATACATTTCAAGGCCAAAGTCTAATCACATGACCATTGTATAAAAGCAGCTTTTAACCCAGGACATTTTGTTAGTTACATATACAATATATTCTACATAATTGGGAATATAAAAACATTACCATATTGTTTACTAAATATAAATTATATCAAATTTTAACTTCCCCATTGTTCTCAAATATTAGTCCAGTTTTCCACTCACTGAACCTTTATTCCCTTCCTCTATTCCATCTCAGATAATGCAAAGATCCTGGGCATTTTACAGAGAGAAAAAATTCAGGTTAAGCCTTTGAGATTGCAGTCAGCAAGCAGTCATCAAGGATGCATTCAGTGCCCACAAGGAAGAGCTCGTTGATCCAGACCTGTTTGCTCTTGTCAGACCAGCAAGGGATTCCAATTCCAACCTGGTTACCTTGGTCTGAAAGTCTAACAGTGCACAGCAGAAAGCCACTCCCTCTGAGGTCCTGCCTACAAGGGAGCTTACAATGATGGAACAGGCTGAGTCACTGCTACTCCTCAGAACAAAAGCACAGCTCCTTTTCTCATTCTTAGGGAATTTGCCTCTTACAGGCCTTTTTCACCTTCTAACTCATTAGAATAGGTGTTTCCTCTGTGATATCTTGGCAAATTCCTTCCAAAGTTTTATTGTGGTGAGGTTGGAGAAGATGGGGTGAGTAGGTAAAACCAAGTCTAGCATGTCAGAATGTTTTCAGGTATATTTGATTTCAGCCAAATGAAAAAAAAACTTCTGAGATCAAGGATCTGAAGGCCTTGAAATTATTTGAAATAAAATAGAAAATGGCCAAAAAGATGATATTGATAATCCACATATGAAGGTTCTGCAACTGTGGATTCACATGTGGATTCAATTTGTAAACTCTGGGTTGCTTACTTATGTACTTATTTATTTATATATTTATGTATTTTTTGAGAAGTCCTTGTGGACCTACTATTTTACATATTATTTTAAATATAACAGTGTGTACATCTCAGTCTCAAATTCCCAGTCTATCTATTCCTCCATCCTTACTCCTGGTTTTGAATCAAATTTGGAGAAAAAAATTCCAGAAAGTAAAACTTAAAACTTCCACATACCAGGGAACATTTTGAATAATATTCAATTTACCTTGTGTTATGTTTGCTGTTATAAATAGTCTAGAGATGACAAAGTGTAAGCGAGCATGCTTGTAAGTTAACTGCAAATACTAAGGCATTTTGTATAAGGCATCCTGCATCCTGGAATTTAGATATTGGGGAGGATCTGAAAACAATCTTCCATGGTACTAAGGAATGAATGGGTACCCATTGCATCAAAAAGAGAACAACTTTTCCAGAAACAAAAGACTCATTAGTGTATACTCACATTTCCAATACATTTCCCATGGCCTGCAAAGAGGAAAATAAAGATCACGTTAATCATGAGACTTCTGTTTTTTTGCATCTTCTTCTCTGTTTTTTATTCAATAAGATACTATTTTGCTAATTCTCTTCTAAGGAACAGTCAGAAGGTATCATAACTGAGCTTAAACTGAAATATGATGGGCGTCCTCAGGGCACATTAAGGAAGGAAGGGAGCCATGAAGAGTATGTAATGATGTGGCAACATTCAGGATTCCAATGTCACTCATTGCCCAGTGCTATTTCCTAGGACAGAGCTCACCATCTATGAAAGCAATAAACCAAAACATGGAACCATATAAAATGAATTATAGAGTGCATGGAAATTGATGACTAGTTCTAACAGTCTTACTGAGACAAAAAGCAAAAGCTCAGTATCTCCAGAAAATTTGGGATAGCAGGGAGTGACAAGGGTTTAGGGAAATGCATATTTAGATTTACTCCATGAAAGTTAACATTCTCCTAGTCATAGAATTTTGCTGACTTTGGAAATTTATCTGGATAGTACCCCTGATCACACTAAGAAAAAAAAAAAATTCTTATTTTAGCTAGGAAATCGGCAAAAATCTTCTAAACGTTACCAGGATATGATAAAATAGGGGATTGGACAAGTACAGTAATGGAGTCAAGGCAAAACCTTTCTTAGCTGAAAGTAACCGTATATGCAGGGAACATTTCAGTGTCACAGCAGCTCATCTAGAAGACTGTTTTTTTTTTTTTTTTTTTCCCTCTGAGGATGGACCCTCCTCTCTCACCTGGAGCAGCTCCGTGTCTGGCTTGTGGCACATCTTGGTCAGCTCTCTGTACATTTCTCTCAGTCTCTCTTTGTACTGAGTCATTCTGAATACACTCTCCTTGAGTTGTAGATAAATCTCCTTGGCTTCTTTCTTCAGGGCCTCCAGATGCAGTTTCTCCTCCTCCTGGAGCAATGGATGCCTCCTCTGATATTCAAATTTAATCATCACCTTCCTTAGGGTCACATATTTCTAAGGGGATAGTGGATTCAAAGCATTGCTTATGCTCCATTCAAAACAAAACTCAAATAATATTTCTTTGATGTCATAAGGAAAGCTCTTGGCAAACTTTTTGCCTCACACATCAAAGGTCCTGTATCTGCTGGTCCTTCCTGTCCATGCATTCTCTGAGTTCCTAGTAACTTTCTTTGCTTGAATCAAGCCATCTGAGGGGTCCTAAGCTCTCTCTCTAGGGGGATTCTCTAAGGTTCTTACTCTATCCATTATTTCCTCTCTGACATGAGTCTTGCCTCTGCATACTACTACTCTATTCATCTCTTCTACTTCACTAGTCACACTTTGTGAAATGTGTCTTATACTTCATTTCTGGAGAGTTGTACTAAAATCTTCAAAATTTGGCCTAGAAACACTATTCATGCTGTGGTTTTCCCTTGTACTAGCATCCTTGAACTAGCATGCATTGGCCTGTTTCAATTATGATCACTGACAGGTCATTTGAAACCTCACAGTTTCCAGGGAAGAGACCATTGGGAACTTAAATGGACCAAACAGCTATAATTATATCAATATCTGTACAAATAAATAGTAACCTTTGTATTCTTACCTTAAATGACCGAGTTTTTTTTAGCTTCCTGATTCAGAATGAGTTGCATTTCTTCTCTCATTTTCCATAAAGAGCTCATTCTTTTCAGAAATTTCCCCTGCAAAATAGCCATGGGGTTTAGTGACATGGAAGATGACATCGTAAATGTCATCCCCTTATTCATGAGCAAAGGTAGTTGTTGCTTACACAAAAACCTTGAGTTAGAATGCTGTGCTCAGATTTTCCCTGATTAATCTGAATCTAACACTTGAATGTGATAGTGACAGAAGTGTATAATACACAGGGGAAATGTTACAGATAACAAAATCCATACTCTAATAAATTGAGACTTACACATTTATATAATTTGATTTAAAAAGCCTCAAGCTCCCATCAGAAGCCTGTGGCCCTGGTGCCACCTGCCCCAGGATGCTGCATTTCCACACGTGTGGACATTTGGGCAACACTGAAAGGACACATTATATGTGAGGATCCACATTCATAAATCCCACCTCCACTATCTCCACCCATTCACCATCATAGCATCCTCATCTTCCTCTCTGACTTAAGAGCCTCTAGATCCCAAACTGCTCTAGAGGCATCACCTACCCGGGACTCCTCAGCAGCCCTGTGTATTGGACTGTGGCTGTGAGCTGCATGCTCAGGGCGTCCAGAGCAGGGCCCACAGAGCAGCGTCTGGTCAGCCTCACAGAAGAGGCCTTTGGCTTCCTGGTGTGTCACACAAATCTGCTCCTCAGAGCTGTGATCGTGGTCAGCTTTGGCCTGTCTGGCAAGGGAAGCCAGCCTCTTAAGAACAATATTGGTTTGGAAATCGGGCCTCTCTGCTATTGCCTTGCACTCAGGCAGCTCTTTGGAGTCTGGCCTTCTTCCCAGCAAAGGCTCAGACAGGGACGGCAGAAGCTGTGCCCACAGTCTATGGTGACGGGGTCCAGGAAGCAGTTCATGCAAATGGAGCAGGTGAGTTCACTCTGGAAGACCTGCAGTGTGTCTGAATCCATGTTTCTGAAAATTAGAGAAAAATAAGAGAGAGTAAGAGAAAAAGCTATTCTTATGCTGTGATCAGGGAAAATAAAGCCTTTGGCACAGTCCTGTTTTGAACTCTGTCTCATTTCCACATTTGCTTACCCCCAGTATAAACCTGTGTGCTGAATCGCTCAGTCATGGTCAACTCTGAGAACCTATGGGCTGGAGCTCCCTGGGGTCCTCTATCCATTGGTTCTCCAACCAAGAAAACCAAAGTGGGTTGTCCAGTCTTTCTGCAGATCTTTCCTATCCAGGGATTGAACCCATGTCTCTTACACATCCTGCATTTGCAGGTGGGTTCTTTACCACTATCACCACCTGGACTTCCCTGATGGCTCAGTGGGTAAAGAATCTTCTAGGAGTGCAGGAGACATAGGAGACATGGGTTTGAGCCCTGGGCCAGGAAGATCCCCTGGAGAAGGAAATGGCAATCCATTTGTCTGGGAAATCCCATAGACCTAGGAGCCTGGTGGGCTACAGTCGAGTTGGACATAACTGAGCAACTAAGCACAATCACAACAGAAACCTAGAAGTGGTGGCTACAGCTTGGTTGGGTTCGTGCTATAACAAAAAAAAAGATGAAATTAGACAAGAGAGTCACTAGTAACTTTTTTTTGTTTAAAGTAAACATTAGTGTAAATGTTAGGATAACTCCAGAGTTAATTTGGTCAGCTAACTGGTAGAAAAGAACATATATAACCTCAGTCTGTCTATCTCTCTCTCTCTTCCTGCTTGGAACCCACAGTAGCACTCATTTTGTCTCTGTGCTAATGTTCCCTATTCCTTCTGCCTTTGAAGTGACATGTACTTTTCTAAAGACACATAAAAATGTTTATGAATAATATAAACAATGTAATCAATGTTGGCTTTGACTTTGATGTGCTAAATATGTAAATAAGTTAGTGTTTACTTATAACTTAAATAACAAAACTACTTTCAAAGCAAAAAGAAAAAAAAAATCTTGTCATTGCTAGTTCAGGAAAATAGTTTTACCTGGAGTCAGTTCAGATCACCAGAGCATGTCATATTTGAACTGGTGAATGTTCCCACTATAACAATAATTAGTAGAAAGAATCAATTGTTTACTAAAAGCAAATAAACTAGTTTGAATATATACAAGGATTTCCTCTCTACTCTAAAAATTCCAAACATTTGTTTAATGGAAGCAGCATCAGGTTCTTTGTTTTTTGAGACCTCCCTCTCTTTCCACTTCATGGCTTTGGACTCCTTACTGGCTGATTAGATCTATACTGAACATTTTTCACTTATGCACTGCAAAGTGAGGGTTCTAAATTGATAGCAAATGTGACCATTTCAAGGAAGTTTTCTGATTAATACATGTATTTAACTCATGTTCATCTGTGTGAATGATATGAAATATATACATTATGTTGAACATTTTAGGAGTACTATGTGTTTTATAAGTACTTGGGTCTCTAGAAAACAATTTTAAGACTTGAGAACTTCTAGTAACATAAGGTCATGAATTAATGATGATTAAATAGTTTAACATTAAAGATATCAATATATTAAAAGTGCTTTAAGTTATTTAAAATTTTGATGTCAATTTTAAAACCTAAAACTACTTGTTTTCTGGGACAATACCTATGCAGGTAAGTAGGTAAATGGAAAGTATTTGGACAAGACAAAGTGAGCATGAATATATACTTTCATTTATTATACATTGTGACTAAATATTTGCTTTATATATATGGTTCATGTTTTCTTACCTGTCTATGAGAAATTGAACAGAAGAGGCTATATCTTTCCAAGACTGAGAATTCGGGTCTGGTCATGAAAAGAGACAGAAAGAAAAACTTTTACAAATTGAATAACATCAACTTTAAGATGCCTTTCCAACAAAACTTGACAGTAAAGCCATAGTATACAGATCTATTTCTTGTAAAAATTGTTAATAAGAGATTTGTGGAATTCTGATGTTTGACCACAATTTTCAACAGTATGGAACCTAAAGCCTTTGACTGAAATGTGCATCAATTGAGGAGATAGCTAATAAACAGGGAGAAAGTATTAAAAAAACATGTGTAGATGGGTTAGAAACTGGCCAAGAATTCTTTAAGAAAATAACTTTTATACTAATGACATCAATGGTCATGATACTATGTAAATAATAAGAGAACCTAATGGTCTTCCCAAGAGGCTCTGTGATTTAAAAAAATCAGCTTGCTTATGCAGGAAAAGGAGGTTTGATCCCTTGGTCACAAAGATCCACTGGAGAAGGAGGTGGCAATCCACTGCAGTATTCTTGCCTGGGAAATCTCATGGACAGGGGAGCCTGGTGGGCTAGTCCATGGTGTCCCAAGGAGTAGGACACAAATTAGTGACTCAACAGGAGAAGCCTGTTGTTTTGTTTATTTTTTATAAATATTTCTAGGTATTAGGTTAACTCTTTTTATATGAATTAACTATTTCAATTTTCTCAACAACATTTACTAATTTTCTATTTTTACCCACATGTTATAAGGAAGCTACTTGACATAGTGTGGGTAAAAGAAGTTACTTATCTACAAATTCAACAGGGAATAAATGCTTGATGCAGTGTTCACATATAGGTAGTACTGATAGAAAACAATTACCTTTCTGTCAGCAATTATCATTAAAGTTTCATTTTTAAGTGAACATAGCAGAATTTCATTGTACCTTGATAAGAACTCACCTTTGGGTACACTTGAAATGTAAATGATGAAATTCTATTCCTGTTCAGTAAGTAGCTATTAAATTCAGGTCAGCACTTAGGTGCTCACCTCCTTCTGGCAAGAACTTTAAAAATTCTCCTCAGTGCAACAAACTCAAATCTGGACAGCTCTGGATGCTGGAGAAGAATGCAATTGCATCTTCAGGGAATGCTTTATATATTCTCTGAAGACTACACCCATTTCCTTCAAGTGATATGGTTATCAGCCCTATGAAAAGGTATAGGTGAACATGATTAGATTTTTACAGAGTTGAAAGCATTTTTATCTGCTAATGATTGAAGGCAAACCTTTGACCTCACAGACAGCAGCCCATTGGGCTCTGCCATCCCTGGGATTCTCCAGGCAAGAACACTGGAGTGGGTTGCCATTTCCTTCTCCAATGCATGAAAGTGAAAAGTGAAAGTGAAGTTGCTCAGTCTCTGCTAAAAAGTCATATCTTGAGTTTATAGTTGTAATCCATGAAGTTGTTTGGACAGTAATAAACTTCCAAACATGAATTTAATATCTTCATTTAATCAACTATATTATAGTTCTAATTCCAGATGACAATTATATCTATTACTTTGGGCAAGAATCCCTTAGAAGAAATGGAGTAGACCTCTTCATCCATAAAATAGTCTGAAATGCAGTACATGGGTGCAATCTTAAAAAGCACAGAATGATATCATTCATTTTCAAGGCAAAGCATTCAGCATGCCATAATTCCAAGTCTATGTCCCAACCACCGAGGCCAAAAAAACTGAAGTTGACACATTCTATGACCCACAACAGTTCCAGATGTGCAGCTGGATTTCACAAAGGCAGAGGAACCAGAGATCCAATTGCCAGCAATCTTTTGATTCCTCTGTGATCAACAATCCTTTGACCATGGAGGAATCAAAGGAGTTACAGAAAAACATCTACTTTTGCTTCATTGACTACACTAAACCTTTGAATGTGTGGATTGTTACAAACGCCGCGGGAAGAAAAAGCCACCTCTAAGGACCATCGATGGAAAACTTTATTGGGCGGTCGCTCTGGGGCAGAACTCCCAGGGGCGAGCGGGCCAAGGAAGGGAGTCTGTGAGGTATGGGGGTGGGGAAAGGGTTTTATAGTCGGGGCTGGCGTCCAAGCCAGGTTCTCCCATATAAGGTAGGAAGCGCGGGCTATAGCGGCGATTGGTGTTCAAAGGCTCCGTGTCGGCACTTGATTGGGCCAGGCCATGGGGCTGGTTCCTGGGAGTTTGGTCCGCTCCCGGTTCCTGTTTGGGCGGGACCTTCCGGGCTGTGATGCATGGCTAGGCTCGACCTCTCATCCCGGCCTTTTTGATATAGGACAAGGGGCGCCGGTTCTCTCTGGCTACTTCCTGCTGAACAGGGGCAACGAGGGGTAGGGTTTGGTGGCCAGGATAACAAGGTGCCCGCTGTGATATGCGTCACAGAGCGTTTGTTGGAAGCTCTTGATATTGCTGCCGCAGCACCATCAGCTGGATCATGTTGAGCCACTCCTTGATAAAGGCTAGCAGTCTTGGCCATGGATTCTCTTACCACCCCCAGAATGATCCACATAGAAGCAGCACTCTTCTTTTAGGGCTGCACACAGCCCCCCTTGTTGCAAAAAGATCAGGTCCAGGCCTCGTTTGTTCTGTAACACCACCTCTGACAGGGAGGTCAGGGATTTTTCCAGAGCCATCATAGACTTTTCTATACGGGTAATGTCCTCATTGATGGCTGCTCTTAGGGAGGCCAAACCCTGGCTTTGCATGGACAATGATGCAATCCCAGTGCCCACTCCTGCTGCTCCCAGGGCGAATAGGGTCGCCAGAGTGATGGCCATGACAGGTTCCCTCTTGTGCCGAGAAGACTGGGCTCCCCTATCCCAGAAGTTGTACAGTACTTCTTCAGAATGATACAGGATTTTGGGCATCACCGCCACTAGAACACAGAATTCTCTACTCCAGAATTCCTAGTTTCGAAGGAAATCCCTTGTCCAGGCTACATCTACTGCCCGCTTAAGGTCAAGGTACAAGTCCGGCCACCAAGTGTTTGGAGGATGTATTTCAGTGATCAAATTGAGCACCTCTCTCGTTATTCCATTCTGGAGCTTCCAGGTGATCTGAAAGGGCTGGTGGGGGTTGCAGCTGCTGACCCTGTTTAGGGTCCACAGTGTCCCCAAAGTGACCCAGACCATCAGCCTGAGTCTGGGTTGAATGCCTCACATTGCTCTGGAACCGCCAGGAGGGGGACTCAGGTGATAATTAGTTTGGTTGGCCCCTTGAAGGTGGAGCGGTAGGGGCGATCCTGAGGGGCAGTTTGGGCTGGGGCCGCCTCTGTTTCAGGGAGACCCAGGGGAGCTCGTTTGAGCCGGGTCAGGTGGTACCAGGGCTCGTGTCCCAGAAGTTTGGCTGCCGTAGGGGTGGTGAGGATTACAGTATGGGGTCCCGTCCAGCGAGGCTGTAGCGGGCGGGGACTTAGGGCTTTTAGCAGTACCTGATCTCCCAGGGCCAGAGGCTGAGTTGGCCCCTTGCTGTCTGTCGGTTTTGGCAAGACCTGGTCTGCGTGTTCCCTCTGTTTTTGAATGTGGCGTGGTGCGAATATGAGTGAGCGCCAGAGGAAGGAGGTCAACCCAGGACAGCCGCAGTTCTGAAGCAAGCTTGGTCAAGTGCATCTTGATGATGCCATTCACCCACTCTACCTTGCCTGACGATTGAGGCTGATAGGGGATGTGGAGATGCCAGGCGATGCCCAGGGCCACAGCCACCTGTTGAGAGATCTGTGAGATGAATGCAGGCCCATTGTCAGACTGGAGAGAGGTTGGCAACCCAAATCTGGGAATGAGATGGGTCGTCAAGACCTCTGCCACTGCCGCTGCCGTCTCTCAGGTGGTGGGGAAGGCCTCGACCCATCCTGAAAAGGTGTCCGCCAAGACCAGCAGATAGCGATGGGTTCGATGTCTGGGCATGTGGGTAAAGTCTATCTGCCAATCCTGCCCGGGAATATGTCCCCTTAGCTGATGAGTCTTCTGTGGGGGTCAGAGTCCTCCTTGAGGAGAGGTGGAAGCACATGTTAGGCAGGAGTGGTGGATGGCATATATGGTCTGTCTGAGATGGAGGGGAGAAAAGACAGGGCTGAAGAAGGAAAAGAGAGCCCTTGGTCCGATGTGAAGGGTGTTGTGGATTTGAGATATTATGGCTTTAGCCTGGCGCTCAGGAAGCACCAGTTTATTATGGAGTAGTATCCATCCCAACGGGTGCCTCTGAGCCCCCTCCTGTGCCAGTAGGGCTCCGACTTCATCACTGGAATAATCTGGGTTGAGGGTGGATCTCAAAGTCAGCAAGGGCTTGGGGGCTTGTTGTAAGGTAATTTGTCGAGCCACTTGATCTGCCATATTATTACCCAGAGCGACAGTGTCATGAGTATTTCAGTGTCCCTTGCAGTGTATGATGGCAACTTCTTTGGGCAGGGATATGGCTTCTAGCAATTGAGTGATGTGGGGGGCGTTACAGATGGGAGACCCTTTAGTGGTTAGGAAACCTCGTTCTTTCCAGATTGCCGCATGGGAGTGGGCAATCAAGAAGGCGTACTTGGAATCTGTGTAAATATTGGCCCTTTTTCCTTTTGCTAGGTTTAAGTCTCTAGTTAGGGCTGTTAGTTCAGCCTTCTGAGAAG
>SJYC01029938.1:0-10025 GCA_006408675.1 Madoqua kirkii | reverse complement strand
TCCAGATTGCCGCATGGGAGTGGGCAATCAAGAAGGCGTACTTGGAATCTGTGTAAATATTGGCCCTTTTTCCTTTTGCTAGGTTTAAGTCTCTAGTTAGGGCTGTTAGTTCAGCCTTCTGAGAAGTTGCCCCGGGTGGCAAGGGCTGAGCCTCCAGGACTTCCCCGGTGGTTACCACAGCATAAACCACCCTTCAGTTTCCATTGGGGTCTCGCTTTGAGCTCCCATCAACAAACAAAGTTAGCTCTGGATTTGGTAGAGGTTTGGAGAACAGGTTGTAGGGTGGTTGCATAAGGTACTCAAGGACCTCTGAGCATAAGTGGGCTGGGGGTTTTGAGGAGAGGGGGAGAGAGGGTAAGGAGGAAAGCAGGTTTAATTGTGGAGAATGACCCACAGAGACCTGTGAATTGTCCAGAAATACCAGGTGAAACTGCTGGAGCCTAGACTCGCTGAGGTCAGAGAGAAATTTAGAGGCTTAAAGGTCGCCAAGATGATGAGGTGAGAAGATGGTCAGGGGTTGGCCATGAATCAGCTTTTTAGCATCAGCGTCCAATGTTGTCGCCATTGCCAGTGCCCGCAGGCAGGGGAACCATCCCCTGGCTGCAGGGTCAAGTTGTTTGGATATGTAAGCAATAGGCAGCAGTTTGGAGCCGATTGGTTGCACTAAGGCACCAAAGGCTATCCCTCCCTTTTCATCAGTATATAGATGGTGCGGATAGTTGGGATTTGGGAGAAAGAGAGGGGGTGCAGCCAGTAGGGTTGAGCGTAAAGTGAAATGCCTGAGTCACTTTGGTGGGGGAAGACGGCAGTCCTGTGGGAATCTCTTTATTGGCGGCGTATAGAGGTTTGGCCAGGGTGGCGTAATTTGGGACCTTGTGTCAGAAGAATCCCGTCAGTCCTAAGAAGGACAATATCTGGTCTCCGTTGGCCGGAGGGCAGATAGACCTGAGGAGGCTATACCAGTCTGCTGTCAGGGCCTTAGTGGTGGGAGTGATTTGTAGGCCTAGATAGACAACAGAGGTCTGAATTAGTTGAGCCTTAGATTGTGAGGCTCTGTAGCCCTGAGAACCAAGGAAATTAAGGAGAGTTGCAATATATTGTCAGGAGGTTTCTTCTGAAGGGCTGCAAAGGAGCAGGTCATCTACGTATTGGAGGAGGGTGCTAGGGCGAAGCGAGCATCTGGCCAGGTCCCGGGACAGGGCCTGCCCAAAGTAGTGGGGACTGTCCCTGAACCCCTGAGGGAATACGGTCCATATGAGTTGTGTGGTCAGCTGGGTGTAGGGGTCAGTCCAGGTGAAAGCAAAGAGGAATTGGCAGTCGGGGTGGAGTGGGATGGTAAAAAAGACATCTTTGAGGTCAATAACGGTGAAATGAGAGGTTTTAGGAGGTATGGAAGAAAGGAGGGTGTAGGGGTTAGGGACAAGAGGATGGGCAGGGACCACTGCCGTGTTGATCAGGCAGAGATCGAGCACTAGTCGGTAGTCTCCTGAGGCCTTCCGAACAGGAAGGATAGACGTGTTACGGGGGAAGTTGTGGGGATCAGGAGGCCCTGCCCCATGAGGCGGTCAATGATGGGTTTTAGCCCCCTGAGATTATGGGTAGACAAGGGAAACTGGGGCCGGGCTGGGAAACAGGTGGGGTCCCTTAGCCGGATGAGGACTGGAGGGTGGTGCCAAGCCACTCCCGGGACTCGGGTGTCCCAGACTTCAGGATTAACAAAAGAGGTTGGAGGGTCAGCAAGTAGCATTAGGAAGGCCCCTGATGTGGGAGCCGATCCTGGAGTCAGGTGAAGAGTGGCCTTCAGCTTAGCAAGTATATCTTTTCCCAAGAGAGGAGTAGGGCAGGAGGGGGTGACTAAAAAGGAGTGGGAAAATAGGCAGGAGTCTAGTTGATAGGATAGTGGTTGGGTTTGGAGCGGGTGCTAGGGTTGGCCATCAATTCCCATAATCAAAACCTGAGAAGGACATAGAGTGTCCCCAAAAGAGGGAAGGACCGAATAGGTAGCCCCCAATTCAACCAGAAAGTTGATGGACTTACCCACTACCTGGAGCATTATCCTGGGCTCGGCTTGGATTATCAGGGTCCCCGAGTCTGGGCGGCGTCATTGATTGTCGAAGCTCAGCAGCTCCAAGGCCGGAGGAGGACAGGAGGTCTCCCTAGAGCACTCTGGTCCCCAGCCCCTAGGGGTTGGGGCATGAGAGGCCTGGGGACAATCACTAGCCCAGTGTCCTTGTTGTTTGCATCTTGGACATGGCTTGGAGGGAGGCTGAAGATTGGGACACATCTTAGCCCAGTATCCTTCCTGGTCACACTTAAATCAGGCCCCTGGAGGGGGGTTTTGGGGCCCTGAGCCCACTGCCAGCCGCAGGGCCGCTACCAAGGCCTGGGTTTGTAGATTTAGGAGGCTCACCTGAAATTCTGCCTTTTGCTCAAGCCTTGCCTTTCGGCTGGCCTCAGCAGTTTCCTCATGGGCATTGTAAACCCTAAAGGCCATTTTAACAGGTCTTGAATAGGGGTCTGAGGGCCATCCTCGGCCTTGGCCAGCTTTTTCCAGATGTCAGGTGAGGATTGGGAGATAAAACGGTTGGCCAAGGTGGCTGCCTTGATGGGGGACTCAGGGGACAGCCTGGTGTATTGAACGAGGGCTTCAGTCAGCTGATTAAGGAACATGGCTGGGTTTTTGTCAGGCCCCTGAGTCACCTCATCTAGTTTGAGGAGGTTTACAACCTTATGAGAGGACACCTCCATCTCGTTGAGGATACACTCTATCATATAGCATACCCGCAGCTGGCCGCCACCCCCTTCCTGGTAGTTCCAGTCAGGGTCGGTGTCAGGAAATGCCTGAGCTTCCAGGGAACACTCTGGGGAGGGGTTGGCATAATGTCGTTGGTCGGCCTGAGCCTTGGCTGCCGTCCAAATGGCCTGCCTCTCGTCAGGGCTGGTGGTAGACTCCAGGATGACATATATATCCTGCAATGTTAAGGTGTAAGCGCAAGTCAGACCAGTGAACTGCTTAATGTACTGAGTGGGGTTGGAGGAGAAGGATCCCAGCTTGGTCTCAATCTGTGTTAAGTCTTGGAGAGAAAAGGGGACATGGACCTGGGTTAGACCCTCAGCTCCAGCCACCTGTCACAGAGGGAATAACGGGGCCAGGGGAGGGGGAGGAGAGGCCTCTGAAGGATTGCTGTGGAAGCAGGTGTGGGAGCTAACTGGAGAGGGAGAGGGGATAATGGGGGGAAGGGGAGGGTACAGGATAGGGTTAAGGGTGGGAGGATCTGGGGCCAGCGGCGGAGTCTCAGGGGCAGAAGCCGGGGGTGAAGGAATCGGAGTGGAGGGGGTGGGGGCAGTGGGAGTACTATAGGGAGGAGGAGCCAGCAGGTCTTGGTGGGGGGGGACAGAGAAAGCAGACAACTCAGGAGCAGGGGTTAATTTGGCTGAGGAAGGAGATGTGTATAAGAGACAGCTTCCGAGGGGCTGCAACAGGATAGGGTTAAGGGTGGGAGGATCTGGGGCCAGCGGCGGAGTCTCAGGGGCAGAAGCCAGGGGGTGAAGGGATCGGAGTGGAGGGGGTGGGGGCAGTGGGAGTACTATAGGGAGGAGGAGCCACCAGGTCTTCTGGGGGGAAAGAGAAAGCAGATGACTCAGGAGCGGGGGTTAATTTGGCTGAGGAAGGTGGAACTGGGGGAGCCATCATGAGCAGGATCTGGCTGGGAGTGCACGTGGTGCACAGGGTGGGGCGAGAGGGCAATGTCCAAAAGGCCTGAACATAGGGGACCTCAGACCATTTTCCCATTCTCTGACAGTAATTATCTAAATCACGGAGGACGTCAAAGTCTAATGTCACTGTGGCTGGCCAGTGAGAGTCGTTATCTAGAGGATATTGTGGCCAGGGCTGTGAGCACAAATAGGTAAGCTCCTTGGGGCGAATGTAGTCCATTAGCCATAAGGTCAGTAGATTAGCCAATAAACATTCCAGGGGAGTGGACCAGTTGGGTTTGGGTTTGGAAACTGTCGATCCCATGGCGACCACGTGGAGGTCACCCCTGTCATCCGTGTCAGGGGGCCGGTGGGGCCTCAGAGGAGGCCAGGGTCCGTTCAGCCGTTTGGGACGTCTCCCTCACGAGCCAAGAACTGGGGACAGGCAGGAAGCTGCCGAGGGAGGGCCTAGTAAGTGCGCAAAGGTTACGGGGCCCTAGGAAATGGTCACCTGGGATGGTGGGTCCCAAAGCCAAAGAGACTTACCCCGTAGTCTGCCGTCCAGGAGGTTGGTCAGCTGCCTGGGTCTGGGGCTACCATGGTGGCGGAGCTCGAGAGGGCCTCAACGGTGAGTGTCGGAGGCCCTCACCTAGAGCCCCACGTTGGGCGCCAGATGTTAGAAACGCCGCGGGAAAAAAAAGCCACCTCTAAGGACCATCGATGGAAACCTTTATTGGGTGGTCGCTCTTGGGCAGAACTCCCGGGGGTGAGCCGGAAAGGGAAGAGAGTCTGTGAGGTATGGGGGTGGGGAGGGGGTTTTATAGTCGGGGCTGGCGTCCAAGCCAGGTTCTCCCACATAAGGTAGGAAGTGTGAGCTGTAGCGGCAATTAGTGTTCAAGGGCTCCGTGTCAGCACTTGATTGGGCCAGGCCATGGGGTTGGTTCCCGGAAGTTTGGTCCACTCCTGGTTCCTGTTTGGGCAGTAGCCAACCGCTGGGACCTTCTGGGCTGTGACGCATCCAGCTAGGCTTGACCTCTCATGGATCACAGTGAATTGTGGAAAATTCTTAGGAGATTGGAGTACCAGCTACCTTACCTGTCTCTTGAGAAACATGGATGTGGGTCAAGAAAGAAAGTTAGAACTGGACATGGAAAAATAGACTAATTCCACTTTGGGGAAGGAACATGGCAAAGATGTGTATTGTCATCCATGGTTATTTAATTTATATGCAGATTATGTCATGCAAAATATCAGGCTGGATGAATCACAAGCCAGGATCAAGATTGCCAGGAGAAACGTCAATATATCTCATCCTCAGATATGTGAATAATACCACTCTAACTACAGAAAGTGAAAAGTAATTTGTCTTTTGATGACAGTGAAAAAGGAGAGTGGAAAGGGTGGCTTGAAATTCAGCATAAAAAACACTAAGGTTATGGCATCTGGTCCCGTCACTTCATGGCAAATAACAGAGAAGAAAGTGGAAACAGTGATTGATTTTATTTTCTTGGGCTCCAAATTCACCTTGGAAGGTGACTGCAGCCAAGAAATTTAAAATAAAAAAACAAGCGAAAACACTTGTTTCTTGGAAGAAAAGATGTGACAAACCTAGATAGATAGTGTATTGAAAAGCAGAGACATCACTTTGCTGACAAAGATCCAAATAGTCAAAGCTGTGCTTTTTGCAGTAGTCATGTACATGGATGTGAGAGTTGGACCATAAAGAAGATTGAGCTTATTTCTGAGCCCTGGTTTGAATTCCCTGTGTCATACAGCAAATTCCCATGGGCTGTATATTTTACATATGGTCATGTATATTTCCACGTTATTCTTTCCATACATCCCACCCACATCCTAGAGGGGCAGGATAGAGAGGAAGGTGAGAGAGGTGTTTAAGTATGTGGGGACATGGGTAAACCTATAGCTGATTCATGTTCATATTTGGTAGAAACCAACAAAATACTGTAATGCAATTATCCTTCAATTAAAAAAAAAAGCTGTGGAAGAACTGATGCTTTTGAACTGTGATCCTGGAAAAAGACCATTGGGAGTCCCTTGGACACAAGGAGATCAAACCAGTCAATCCTAAAGGAAATCAACTCTGAATATTCATTGGAAGGACTGATGCTGAAGCTGAAGCTTCAATACTTTGGCCACCTGATGTGAAGAGCTCACTGGAAAAGACCCTGATGCTGGGGGAAAAGGTGAGAAAGCTAATTTCAAAAAAGCCATGAAGTCTGATTTTGGCAAACATCCTTTGGTCTAATAAGTAATCATTTCAAGCTAGGTTTACTTTTGACCCTGTTGAGTTTGGGCTTTCCTGGTGGGGAACATATATAGAGAGATTAGAAAGAGTTTTAATCCAGTTAGTGTTAAATGGATTTACTCAAGGGAACTGCATTAATCTAATCAGGGAGGAGCATCAAAGATCCTGATAGTCAAGCATCTCGGATGCAATGCTTCTTCTGTTCAGAGTTGTTCTGAGTTGGCTGGACCATGGAAAACTCTGAAAGCGACCTGGGGTGCAGATTACTCCTGACATGATGGGGTTGATTTTCTTGCCCACATGATGAGACCAAATCTAAAATTTTTGGTAAGTAAAGAGTTCTGAGTAGATAGATTTACAATTTTCCCCCACAAAAATTAAAAAGAATATTTTAATTCAATAGTAACAGGCTTAAGAATTTCTCAAACAGGAGACAGTCCTAAGATGGCAGAGGAATAGGATGGGGAGACCACTTTCTCCCCCACAAATTCATCAAAAGAACATTTCAACTCTAAGTAAATTCCACAAAACAACTTCTGAATGCCAGAAGAGTGCATCAGGCATCCAGAAAAGCAGTTCATTGTCTTTGAAAGGAGGTATGAAAAAAATATAAAAGATAAAAAGAGAGGCAAACGAAGTAGGGACTGAGCTCCATTCCATGAAGGCAGTCTTAAAAAAGAAAGCTTTTGAATACCAGGAAACACTCACTGGCAAGTCTGTGGCGAGCCTTGGAACCTCAGAGGGCAAGATAACCAGGAGGAAAAATAAATAAATAATTAAACCCCACAGATTACATGCCCAACGGTAACTCCCAGCAGAGAAGCAGCACAGATGCCCGCATCCCCTAGTAGCAAGCAGGGGCTGGGCAAGGAGGTGAGGGTGGCATTGCTTAGAGTAAGGACCAGGCCTAAATGCCCCAAGGGCAATCTGAAAGAACTAACTTGAGATAGCAAAGTAGACTGTGGGATAGCTACCCAGTGAAAAGGCGAAAAGCCCTAACCTAAGACACCACCAGAACTGCTCACAGAACAAAGGACAGACTAGAGCTAGCCGATGGTGGACCGGCCCATCCCCTGCCAGAGACAGGAAGGCGAGAGCAGCCAGAGCTGGAAGGAGGCAACTGCGGCCACAGAGAGACATCATCTACTAAACTGCAAGCAGGCTTCATTTATAATGAAGACTTCTCGGGATTTTGGATGGTGGACATTTACCTGAGAGGGTGTGTTGGTTCTACACCTAGAAGACTGAGCAGCAGGGATGGGGGAGATGATAAGTCACAGTGACTGCACTCACCAAACACTTGGTCACCTGAGCTGCTTGGACCTGGGAAGGGCACAAAACGCAGGCCCAACTGAGTCTGCACCTCTGAGGACTATCCGAGTACCTAAACCAGAGCAGCTTAGACCTGGGAAGTGCATACAGTCCAGGGTCGGCCTCAGACAGTTCCCAGCAGAGCAACCTAGAGCCTGAGCAGTGTAGACAGGGAAAGCACATACGTCATGAGCAGGGGAATACCCAGTGTGGCCAAGACACTGCAAGCACTCCTCAAAATGCCAGTGTTATTTGTTTCTAGTGTCCCTCCCTCCCCTCAGCATGACTGAACAGTTGAGCCTAAAAAAGTGTCCACCACCACCCCTTGTGTCAGGGTGGAAATTAGACACTGAAGAGACCAGCAAACAGAAGCTAAAACAGAGGAAACTGCCTTGTAAGTGACAGATGGAGAAGTCTTGAGGCTACTGTAATAATAAAACTGAGAACCAGCAGCAGGAGGCTTAAGTCCAAATCCTGAGAACGCCAGAGAACTCCTGACTCCAGGGAACATTAATCAATAGGAGCTCATAAAATGCCTCCATACCTAAACGGAAACCAAGTACCACCCAAGGGTCAACAAGTTCCAGAGCAAGACACACCATGCAAATTCTCCCCAACACAGGAACATAGACCTGAGCTTCAATATACAAGCTGCGCAGTCACTCCACACCCACTGACATCTCATAACTAACTCATTACTAGCCACTTCATTGAAATCCAGATCCACCCACCAGAACACTGACACAAGCTTCCCTAACCAGGAAACCTTGACAAGCCTCCCATCCAATGCCACCCAGAGTGAGGAAACTCCACAAGAAAGAGAACTCCACAAACTGCCAGAATACAGAAAGGCCACCCCAAACACAGCAATATAAGAAAGATGAAGAGGCAGAGAAATACCCAGCAGGGTTAATGCCCACCAAACCAAACAAAAGAGGAAGAGATAGGGACTCTGTCTGATATAGAATTCCAAATAATGATAGTGAAAATGATAAAAAAAATCTAGAAAACAAAATGGAGTTATGGGTAAATAGCCTGGAGACAAGGATTGAGAAGATGCAAGAAAGCTTTAACAAGGACCCTGGTGGCTCAGAGGTTAAAGCTTCTGCTTCCAATGCGGGAGACCCAGGTTCAATCCCCAGGTTGGGAAGATTCCCTGGAGAAGGAAATGCAATGCACTCCAGTGTTCTTGCCTGGAGAATCTCATGGACGGAAAGCCTGATAGGCTACAGTCCATGGACTCACAAAGAGTCAGACATGACTGAGCGGCTTCACTTCACTTCACTTTAGAAGAAATAAAAAAAAGTCAATATATAATGAATAATGCAATAAGTGAGATACAAAACACTCTGGGGGGAACCAACCATAAAATAAAGGAGGCAGAAGATAGGATAAGTGAGGTGGAAGGTAGAATGGTAGAAATAAATGATTCAGAGAGGAAAAAAGAAAAACGAATTAAAAGAAATGAGGACAATCTCAGAGACCTCTGGGACAATGTTAGACACTCCAAAATTTGAACCATAGGAGTCCCAGAAGAAGACAAAAAGAAAGACCATGAGAAAATACTTGAGGACATAATAGTTGAAAACTTCCCTAAAATGGGGAAAGAAATAATCACCCAAGTCCAAGAAACCCAGAGAGTCCTAAACAGAATAAACCCAAGGTGAAACATCCCAAGACACATATTAATCAAACTAACAAATATCAAACACAAGGAACAAATATTAAAAGCATCAAGGGAAAAGCAACAAATAACACACAAGGGGATTCCCATAAGGATAACAGCTGATCTTTCAATAGAAACTCTTCAGGCCAGGAGGGAATGCCAGGACATACTTAAACTGAAGAAAGAAAATAACTTACAGCCCAGATTGCTATACCCAGCAAGGATCTCATTCAGACATGAAGGAGAAATCAAAAGCTTTACAGACAAGCAAAAGCTGAGAGAATTCAGCATCACCAGACCAGCTCTGCAACAAATGCTAAAGGATCTTCTTACAATAGGAAACTCAGAAAGGGTGTATAAACTCAAACCCACAACAATAAAGTAAATGGCAACGAGATCATACTTATCAATAATACTCTAAATGTAAATGGGTTGAATGCCTCAGCCAAAAGACAAAGACTGGCTGAATGGATACAAAAACAAGACCCTAATATGTGTTGTCTACAAGAGACTCACCTGAAAACAAGAGACACATACAGACATATAAACTCAAACCCACAACAATAAAGTAAATGGCAACGAGATCATACTTATCAATAATACTCTAAATGTAAATGGGTTGAATGCCTCAGCCAAAAGACAAAGACTGGCTGAATGGATACAAAAACAAGACCCTAATATGTGTTGTCTACAAGAGACTCACCTGAAAACAAGAGACACATACAGACTGAAAGTGAATAGCTGGAAAAGATATTCTATGCTAATAGAGACCAAAAGAAAGCAGGAGTAGCAATACTCATATCAGATAAAGTAGACTTTGAAACAAAGTCTGTGAAAGAGACAAAGGCCACTACATAATGATCAAAGTATCAATCCAAGAAGAAGATATAACAGTTATCAATATATATGCACCCAACATAGGAGCACTGCAGTATGTAATACAAATGCTAACACGTATGAAAGAGGAAATTAACAATAATAATAGTAGTGGGAGACTTTAATACCCCACTCACACCTAAGGATAGACCAATTAAACAGAAAATTAACAAGGAAACACAAACTTTAAATGATACAATAGACCAGTTA
>SJYC01029937.1:0-16248 GCA_006408675.1 Madoqua kirkii | reverse complement strand
TAAAAAATATAAATAAAGACCCTGATGCTGGGAAAGATTGAGGGCAGGAGGAGAAGGGGACGACAGAGGATGAGTTAGTTGGATGGCATCACTGACTCAAGAGATATGAATTTGCATGGACTCTGACAATTGGTGATGAACAGGGAGGGAGGCCTGGCAGCTACAGTTCATGGGGTTGCAAAGAGTCGGACACTGCTGAGCGACCTAACTGAAAAGACAAAATATTATTCCTTCATTGACAAAGTTTTCCAAAAGATAGCTAACATAATAGAAATAAAGTACTAGGGATAAAGTCAAGAGTAGAGAGGAAACTGAGCTGCAATTCACAATTTAAGGAAATTATATTACTTTGTGGTTAATAATATCTACTACATATGCTTGTTTTATAAGATTAATTTCGAGATTTCCCTGAGACAATCAGTCTCTTTTTGACAGATTTCTAACCAGCTTCTCTGTTTATCTCATTTTATCCCTTGATCTTCTATTGGACCCTCATTCCTTGAATTCACAGAAGGCCATTCTCTGTAGTGTGGAATCCAAGGCCTTTCCTTTTAGCCACTTCTCTTTTCATTTTCACCTTATTACTTCACTTTCCTGGATTACATCTCTAATTCTAACTCTCTTGATTGAATAACTCATTTTTTTTGGTTATGTTCCATTTAGGATAAGCCCTGTAAAACTGAGTGGAAAATGTGATGAAGAGATAAGGGAATTTTGAAGAGTACAGATCTTGCATTTGGAATCCAAACATAAATTTCAATTCAGGTTTTGCAACAATTTTCATTTTATTTTTAAGTGTCAACTTAGATTATGGAATTGATATACAACAAGCGTGATGTGATTTTCTCATTTAGCAAATACAAGGAAAGGAATTTTCCTTCCCTTGCTCTGCAGAATCATTGCATCCCACACACTATAGAATTTCCAGTAAGAATCAAGCTTCCATATCTTTAGAGTGAGAATGTTCATGCTCCTGGGGTGGTGACTGCATCACTGGCACCTTGTAAGTGGCCCCAAATTCTAGAAATGGAATTTCCAGTGTCCAAGGAAGATCTTTTAATATTGCTGGAAGACATGGAGAATAGTCCCCTGCTCAGTAATGGCCACACATTCAAAATACCTCTGTCCCTGATAGACTGGGGAAAAGTTACTTGTAAGATACTTCTGGAGAAATGTGTATAATGGAATGGTTAGAAACTTTTATAACATGAGCAAACTGTGCACTTTAAGAATTATTCCTGGAAATTAAGGAATATTTTTAAAAATCCTCACAAAAAACAAAACACATGCACACACACGTGCACATGTGCATGCGCACACACACACACACACACACACACACAGTCTCTTCTAATTTACTGAAGAGCCCCTGAAAGCTTACACATTTTTTAAAGAACTTAAGCTGTGGTGCATATACACAATGGAGTGTTACGCAGCCATTAAAAAGAATACATTTGAATCAGTTCTAATGAAGTGGATGAAACTGGAACCTATTATACAGAGTGAAGTAAGCCAGAAAGAAAAACACCAATACAGTATACTAACACATATATATGGAATTTAGAAAGATGGTAACAATAACCCTGTATGTGAGACAGCAAAAGAGACACAGATGTATAGAACAGTCTTTTGGACTCTGTGGAAGAGGGAGAGGGTGGGGTGATTTGGGAGAATGGCATTGAAATCTGTATAATATCATATATGAAATGAATCACCAGGTCAGGTTCAATGCATGATACTAGATGCTTGGGGCTTGTGCATTGGGCGACCCAGAAGGATGGTACAGGGAGGCAGGAGAGAGGGGGTTCAGGATGGGGAACACGTGTATACCTGTGGCAGATTCATTTTGATGTATGGCAAACCAATACAATATTGTAAAGTAATTAACCTCCAATTAAAATAAACTAATTTATATTTAAAAAAGAATTTATGGTCCTAATACTTTCCAAAACACCCCAAACTGAGTATCAGGGGCTGACAATGGTCCTGTCTGAGAAAGACAAGTAGTTCTCAGAGAACACAAAGCTGAAATACATTCAAGATTTCAAGGAGAAATAGGAGTCCGAGGAGAAAGTGCTTCACTTCAGGGAACACGATTCGAGTGTTCAATATTCCAAGACAACAGATGTTCCCAAAAAAATATTCCAAGAGATTATGTGTCCAGTTTTCCAAGAAATCAGATGTCCCCAAAGGAATACAAATGAAAGCCCACAAGAAGTTTTAGGACAATGTATAAGAGTTGAATCTCCTCCAGAAAACTATTTTTCCACAAGGGATTCAATTCCACAGAGAGTCTAAAAACCCCTCCAAGGACAGAGGTCAGGTTTTCCATGAGGATTCATGGTCAGGTCTAGTTGCAAGAATCTCCCTGCAGAAGACTGGAGATTGGCAGAACCTGCCAAGGCATCCTGAAGAGTCAGAAACAGCGTTATAAGAACCGGGCTGAGGAGGTGCAGAAACAGTATGAGGCGGACCTGGGTCCTCGACTCTAGAGTTAGTGTCCTGAAAGGTGTGCTGTAGGTGGGGACCATAAATCTGCCTGGACTTGGGCTCAGGGATTCCCTTATGCTCATGTTTTCACACTTTCTGTAAGTTGTCTCTCTTATGCAATAGATACATAAATATATATATAGGTATATATATATATATATATATACACACACATATATTTTACAACTTCTGCACCCACATGGACACATCATTGTCATCCAAGCCCATAGTTTTCACTGTTATTATATGAAAATATTTTTATTTTAAAACATAAAGTTCTTTGAATTAGATAGATACATATTAGGTAGATAGGCAGATAGCTAGTTATTTCAGACTCTTCAAAATATTTTTATATTTTACTTTATTAAACAAATGTTTTTAAATATGATTTTGATTTTTTAAAAAAATAACAAGCAATTAAGTAGTGCGCAAGGCATTTGGTATTCAAAAATGACCAATACATTTATTTCCCATGGAGTGCTGTGTATGAAGTTTCATACACTGGTATGCTCTTTAATATATGCTTTTAGGATGCACTGTACATAATTGCTTTTGATTTCTTAAAGTTTCCAGAAATTTTCAATTTTTATTCTTTTATTAATAGATGACTAAAACATTGAATTTGTTTGGAAATTTTCTTATCAGTTTGTGTCACTTGCTTCCCTAATTGGTTTTAATTTGCGAAATTAGGTCTAAGTTACAGTTCTTTTTGCCTAAAATCAGAAGAGTTTCTCATGAAGTGCTAATAAGTCTTATAACCCAAGATAGATAGTGAGATATTCAGTTAAGTGGGGCTCTTCTTGTGAATTTCAGTTCAGTTCAGTCGCTCTGTCATGTCCGACTCTTTGCGACCCCTCGGAGTGCAACACGCCAGGCCTCCCTGTCCATCTTCAACTCCTGAAGTTCACTCAAACTCACCTCCATCGAGTCGGTGATGCCATCCAGCCATCTCATTCTCTGGCGTCCCCTTCTCCTCCTGCTCCCAATCCCTCCCAGCATCAGAGTCTTTTCCAATGAGTCAACTCTTCGCATGAGGTGGCCAAAGTACTGGAGTTTCAGCTATAGCATCAATCCTTCCAAAGAACACCCAGGACTGATCTCCTTTAGAATGGACTGGTTAGATCTCCTTGCAGCTGAAGGGACTCTCAAGAGTCTTCTCCAACACAACAGTTCAAAAGCA
Source organism: Madoqua kirkii (assembly GCA_006408675.1). Classification (NCBI taxonomy): domain Eukaryota; kingdom Metazoa; phylum Chordata; class Mammalia; order Artiodactyla; family Bovidae; genus Madoqua; species Madoqua kirkii. The sequence goes on along the minus strand of SJYC01029937.1, from coordinate 12,578 downwards.
TCAATTCTTCAGCACTCAGTTTCTTCACAGTCCAACTCTCACATCTATACATAACCACTGGACAAACCATAGCCATGACTAGATGGACTTTTGTTAGCAAAGTAATATCTCTGCTTTTGAATATGCTATCTAGGTTGGTCATAACTTTCCTTCCAAGGAGTAAGTGTCTTTTAATTTCATGGCTGCAATCACCATCTGCAGTGATTTTAAAGTCTTGTGAATTTAAAGCACATATTTTCTAATTCATTCAGCATCTACTATTTTCTAAGCCATGTCTTGTTGCAGAGGATAAAAAACCTAAAAGTTACAATTCTTGACTTTATAGTATATCATTCTATCTTTGAAGATTGAACGGATTTTCTAAGCATGTCTTGTTGTACAGGATAGAAGCGTAAAAGTCACAGTTCTTGACTTTATAGTATTTTATTCTTGAAGATTGAACAGTAAGTGTAATCAGTAATAGAAGGCATTATCATTGAGAGAGCCATTCAAAGCATATGTAGGGTCACAATATACAAAGGATGACTGATATAGGAGCCAAGATGAAATGAAAGTAGTAATGAGAATGAGGCAGCAGAGGCAGAACAGGCAGTCGAAGAAGTTAACGGGCCAGGACAGTGTACAGACTCCAGGGGTGTGTCCCAGTCCTTCCCTTCCCCGGCTGTGACCCAATGTTCCCAATTTCTCTGTCCTGTCTCCTTGAAACTCTCACTGCCAGTGCCCAGAAAAATGACAACCACTTTAGAGCAGGGGCAGAAAATAAATCCCTGCTTGTAATTTTCCTTTCTGGATCAATAGCAGGAGACTCTGGCCACACTTAATCTGGAGACTGAAAACACTAGTTATGGTCCTCTTTCATGTCTGCACACAGTTTGAAAATATTTAATCTGGGTATCAGGTACAATATAGAATCTAAGACAGGGAATTTAAATCAGTTGACTGTTTTAGGAATTCTATTGATGGGAAAACAGTTGTTTGGATGAAGTTGTGATCTGTATAGTCTCTCTAATAGAGCAATAACTCCAGAGCCCTTTGTTATACATGACTTGATGAGAGAGTGCATGAGAGGGTAAAGGCAAGTAGAGGTTTTGTCCAAAATGACTTAAAAATGACACAGTCAGTAACTGGGTTAAATGAATTTTAATTATATAAAATTTGAAGGCATTTCCACATGAGTTTTATTTTTTCACTATGGGAGCTTCCTTTGTAGCTCATTTGATAAAGAATCTGCCTGCAGTGCAGGAAACCCAGGTTCGATTCCTGGGCTGGGAAGATCCCCTGGAGAAGGAAATGGCAACCCACTCCAGAATCTTTGACTGGAAAATCTCATGGACAGAGGGCTGCAGCCCATGGGGTCACAAAGAGTCAGGCAGGACTGAGTGACTAACACTAATCACTAATGTAGTAGTATTATTTTTAGAATATATATAAAAATGAATAAATTCATTTGTTTTACTATAAACAATTCCAGTTTCCTCTTTCATAAATTTGTGATACTGTAGGCTTTTTGTACATTGATTAGACTTTTAATTCTTATTTACTTTTATCTGTTTAATTTAGAAACAAAGTTTTCACTGTATTTCTTGTATTATCTTTTAAAATATCAAGGGATTCGGCTTTGAACAAAAACAATAGGAATAAAAATTAAAAACGTTATCTAGAAAAAAAAAAAAGGTAAGCTGTGGAACAGAAAAATATTGAATCAAATAGTATACAAAGGCCTCATGGCCCTGGACTGAAGCCCTACAGCGCAGATTTCCGCGGCCCCACGGGCGGGAGCAAGAGCAGGGACGGCCCTGGGGACCCTCTGACCTGCAGGTCTGGAAACCCCGGCCTCAGCCCCGCCTCTGGTTCCGTGTCACTGTTGGCGACAGAGCTCTTGTGACCTTAGAGTGTCCCTGGTTCTCGCATCCTTTCTGGAAGGAGTCTGTCCCTTCCCAGAGAGAGGCGCATCTCCAGATCTCTGCGGCCACGGATCTGAGCTCCGAGCCATCGCGAGGCGGCGGGGGGCTCCTCTCCGCGCCCCGCCGAGCGCGCCCGCCGCTGGGAGGAGCGCCGAGGCGGAGCGCGGGGTGCGCGGCTCTGGTGCCCGGGAGGACACGTGAGGGCGCGCCGGGAGCCGGTCCCAGGCAGGTCTGCTGGAGGTGTCCGGCTCGGTCCCGCCGAAGCCGCGCAGGGAGTGAGGAGGCGCAGAGGGCGACGGAGAGCAGACCGAGCCCTGGATGGGTGACGGCGGCTTCATCACGGGGTCCAGGCTCCTTCTGTCCACGAGTGCCTGGTGGCGCCGAGGAGGCCTGCGTCCCCGGGGATGCTGTCGCGGGAGGGAGGCGGTCAGAAAATCGGGATCTGCGGGCCCTGTGCTGGAAACGGGGCGCGCTGGGCCACTAAGTCCAAGAGGAGATTCGCGGACTTTGGTGGCCGCGACCTCACCTCCGGCTCCCCTGGCAAGGACGCCGAGGGCCCCACGTGCGGAGCGAGGCCGCGGGGGACTTCTGTGTCCAGGGCGACCTGAGGGGAGGATCCCCGGGGCTGCAGGACCTCCCAGCCCAGGCGCCGCCGGCAGTGGACAGGGAAGCCCAGGAGCTCCTGTGTGCGCTGTTTCTCCTCCTCCTCGGGACGCCGAGGACGACCGCAACCCTCCAGGCTCCTCTTTCCATGGAATCTTCCACGCAAGAATTCTGGAGGGAACTGCCATTTCCCCCTCCAGCAGATCGTCCCGGTCAAGCAACTACCCTGCGTCCTATAGGCGTGTCTTCTGTGTTGGCAGGCAGAGTCTTTACTATTGAGCCTCCTAGGAGGCCCTAGCACTGGCCTTTGTCCTCTGAGATAAATACAGCTGGGATTTCCTATTTATTTGTTTACTTTCAACTCTGAATATCTTGCTGCTTGTTTAAATTTGTTTCTTCAAATAAGCATGTACCAATAAGTGCTGACTGCCATGCAAAATACACAAGAGTAGAAAATACACCAACAGGGATGTGGGTAACAAACTCATTTATCACTGCTGGCTGTGCAAAATGGCGCAGACACTCAAGAATGAACTTTGGCAGTTCTTCCAAATCTAAACATGTGTCTGTCCAGCAATCTCACTCTTTGTTATTTGCACAAGGACGTAGAAAGTGCCTGCTTACTCAAAACCTGTACACAGACGTGTGTAGCAACTTTGTTCATAATTGTGAAAACATGGGAGCAACCAAGACGTCTCTCACTAGATGAAGAGATGAGTAAACCATGGCACATCTAGACCCGAAATGGTACTCAGTGATGAAAAGTAAGAAGCTATCAAACCACAGGAAGACAGGAAGGAAGCCTGATTGTAGATAAGTAAGTGAGGGAAGGCAGTCTGCAAAGGCCACAAAGGTTCTACTTTGCTTCCGGATTTTGCTTGTGGGGGGAGGCTATGCATGCGTCAGGGAAGGGGTATATCAGAATCCCCTTACTTCGCTCAGTTTTGCTGTAAACTTAAACTGTTTAGAAAAATTAGCTTTATTTAAAAAAAAAATAAAAAGAAGCAAAAAGTGTTTCAGTGACCTCAAAACTCTGGGGCATTTACAATTAAATGTTCAATATTAATTTTTTCCAGAGACAATGGGATTGTATAAAACAGTAAAGAAAAATAAACGTATTTTTCCACATGTTTTTCAAAATGCATAGCTGCAGATTTATTTGTAATAATACCACCAGATAGAAGTCATTGTTAACAAACCAGAATGTTTTCCAGTCTCCCACTGGTGCATCTTAATTTAATATTTTCTCAAGTGTGCATGTCCCAAATAAGCAAGGTAAGATGTTTTCACTAGCAATCCAGAAGCAGTTAACTTTTAAAACACTAAAACTGTAGTAAAAGAAAATTAATAGAAAATCCATTTTCTTTTCATTATAAAGTTTTTACTACTGCTCACAAAAGTTACACAAAGGGAGACTTCTACTTAACTTAACTCTTAAGAGTTAAGATGGAGAAATAGAGACTAGGTTTTTCTTCTTGTATGATATCAAAACTGCAAGAAATCATGGCTTTTAGATGTATAAGTACATAACAAGGAAAATAAACTCACAAAAATGGAGAGCACCAGAAATTATAATTATGTGGGTAATTACATAAGGCTTTATTTTGCTATTTAAAACTCTTTATGATAATGGATTAAATGTTAAAAATAAAAACATTATGATAATAAAATAGCAATATGACAATTATTAAAAAGTTCACAATAATATGAACCTTTTACTATCTATATAAATGTAAAATATATGACAAACATATTACAGAGTTTGGAAGGATAAATACATATATGTATATTTATTTAAACATAAAAATGGTTATTTTAGTATTTGTGAAGTGGTGAGATATCATATATATAGAGAGACTATGGTCAATTAAAGATATATATTATAAACTTTTTATAAACAACTAAAATAAGCTTAAATTGGGTTACAACTAATGAGCCAACAAAGCTGACAAAATGGAATCATAAACAATATTTTATAAAAACAGGAAGAGAGAAGAAAGGGGGACAACATGTGGGAAAACAGTAAAAAATAACAGCCGTGATAGACTAACTGATAGTTGTGAAGTCATGAAGTCGCTCAGTCATGTCCGACTCTTTGTGACCCCATGGACTGTAGCCCACCAGGCTCCTCCATCCATGGAATTTTCTAGGCAAGAGTACTGGAGTGGGTTGCCATTTCCTCCTCCAATCATATCAATAGTCATATTTAATATAAGCGGTGGGAACATTTCAGTTAAAGGCAAATGTTTTCTGATAGATAAAAAAGCAAGGTACAACTATATGTTGTTTAAAAACTCAAACTACAGATTCACAAATTAGCTAAATTAAAACAACTAAATAGTCATACATGTTAACACTATTCTAAGAAGGACAGGAGTGTTTATATTAATATTAGAAACAAATTTCAGAATAAAAACATTATTTTCAAGTCATTTTAAAGTGATAAAGGGGTCAAATCATCAAGAGGACTTAAGAATCCTAAGTGTTCATGCAGCTAATAAGAGATTCACATTACATACGGCTAAAATTGATAGAACTGCAAAGAGAAATGGAAATTGTAGCCTGAGATTTCAATAGATATTTTAATATCTCTTTGAACACGGAAATCCATAGATTGATAGACCAATAGATCAAATTGATTCACAGATTAAATAGAAGATCATGAAGGACAAGATAACACTATAAACCAACTTGCCCTAACGGACATTTATAGAATGTGACTCCCAATGACAGTATATTATTGTGTTACTGCAAAGAACATAATTGGGGGAGTAACATTACCTAATGTCAAAACTTACTTAAAGCCACAGTAATCACAACTTAGTGATGTTGACGTGCAAAGAAATAACTAAATCAACAGCACAAAAAGAAAGAGCTCAGAAATACACCTCTGTATATATAAAAATGGATTTTTTTAAAATAAAAGTGAAAGGAATCTAGTGGAGAAAGCATAATCTTTTCAAAAAATTATACTAACACTAACTGCAAAACAAAACAAAACAGAAAGTTCCAATAAATAGCACAAATCATCCACAAAAAATCAAATCAAATGGGTTATAAGCATAACAATAAAACCTAGCCATTTCTGTCCTTTATTGGGTCCATCTTTGCATGAAATGTTCCCTTGGTATCCTCAATTTTCTTGAAGAATTTCTAGTCTTTCCCATTCTATTGTTTTCCTCTGTCTCTTTGCATTGTTCACTTAAGAAGGTTTTCTTATCTCTCCTTGCCATTCTCTGGAACTCTGCATTCAATTGGGAATATCTTTCCCTTTCTCTTTTGCCTTTCCCTTCCCTTCTTTTCTCAGCTGTTTTTAAAGCCTCTTTAGAAACACTTTACCTTCTTGCATTGATAACATGGATCACAGCTTTGTGTAACTCAAGGAAGCTATGAGTCATACTTTCCAGGGCCACCAAATATGGATGAGTCATGGTGGAAAGTTCTGAAAAAACGTGATCCACTGGAGAAGGGAATGGCAAATCACTTTAGTATTCTTGCCTCAAGTGCCCCATGAACAGTATGAAGAAAAGAGTGGAGATTGTGTATATATATATATATATATATTTATATTTATATTTATATTTATATTTATATTTATATTTATATATAGTGTTAGTCGCTCAGTCGTGCCCGACTCTTTGCGACCCCATGGACTGCAGCCCTCTGTCCATGAGATTTTCCAGGCAAGGATTCTGGAATGGGTTGCCATTTCTATAAACTAATTCACTTTGCTGTACAACTGACACTAAACACAATATTGTAAATCAATCATATTTCAGAAAAATTAAAAAATAAAGTATCTTTCCTTGAGTGGAACATGACGGCCCATCTTTGATTAAATAGGAATATGTTTTGAGGAATAGAATGCAAACAGTTAAAACAGAGAAAATCTTAAGAGAGAGTGGTCAGACTTCACAGACACCATCACATTTCTTTCACAGATTGTCTGTGATTTCTTCTAGTCTATTCTGTAGTGTACAATTATGCCATAATTCTTAACTTCAAAAGCTAGCATCATTATTTCAAATGTGCATACAGATTGCATAATAGAATGCTGGGGTATGAGATGATAAGCCAGGAATGACTAAAAGAAAGAGTCTTGGGGAATCACCACTATCTGCTATTGTGTGTACAGTTACAGCCAGAGAAAAAGCAATAGTGTGTAATCAAACCAAACAAAAGACAAACGAACAGTCCTTTATAATCTCTAAATGTTAGTAAGTTTGTTCTCTGGGGTTAGATGTACTTCTACTGCAGTTTTGCTTGTAGGGCTTGGGTCTGATATTTTCCAGCCAGAGCTGTCTATGAGTCTAAGCCTACTTTTCTTATCCAGGTAGATTCTAGGAAGAAGCTCTTATGTCAAAGACAATTTGACATTTAAAATTAACTTTTATTGAACTCTTATTCTGTTTCAATTGTGTAAAGTTCCTAAAATAAAGCAACCAGCTACAATCACAGGCTGTCTGACAATGTGAGAAGTTACCAGTGTAGACATGACCATCAGGATGCATTTCTGACTTCTCAGTGCTCTAACTAGTAGCTCCAGGATGAGCCCTGCTTCACTTCTACAACATCAGCAGGAGCAGGACTTAGTGTGTTTCTGGGACCGAGCTCTAGTTTTGGGCAAGGACTCAGAGATGAGAAAGACGGAACACCAAATCCAGACACATTTCTTGCCTGTGAGACAGAACATTTCCTACAGTCTTTTGACTCCCTCCGCCCCCGCCCCTATTCAATGTGTTTTTCATTCCATAGCAAAAATTGTGAGCAGGTAGGGTTGGTGTATTCCTGGATGTTGAAGGAGAGGTGTTGGTTTCTTCAATGCCGCCAAGAATTCCTTGAGTCTTTCAACGTCTCTGCCAGGCCTTTCTTTTATACTGGACACAAATGATAAGGGATTAATCAGGAATCTGACTGGTTGCCTGGAAACTCCATGCATGAGGTCATCCTCATGCGCTACAGAAAAAAAAAAAAATTACTATTGTTTAAGAAAGCTCTCCTTTAGAGAGGAAAAAGAAGTGGAAAGGCTATGGTAAGGAAATGTTCTTTGGGTTTTCATTGGCTTAACTGTCAGGAAAGTAGTCTTTCTTCTAGTTGGGTTCCACTCTGTTACCAGGATTTGACAGCCCCCTGACTAAGTCTTTAGGTTTTGTTTCTAACTACACTTCACATGGTGCGAGCTGGACTATAAAGAAAGCCGAGCGCTATAGAATTGACGCTTTTGAACTGTGGTGTTGGAGAAGACTCTTGAGAGTCCCTTGGATAGCAAGAAGATCCAACCAGTCCATCCTAAAGGAAAACAATTCTGAAAATATTCATTGGAAGGACTGATGCTGAAAGCTGAAACTCCAATACTTTGGTCACCTGATGTGAAGAGCTGACTCATTTGAATAGACCTTGATGCTGGGAAAGACTGAAGGTGGGAGGAGAAGAGGATGACAGAGGATGAGATGATTGGATGGCATCACTAAATCAACAGACATGAGCTTGTGTAGACTCCAGAAGTTGGTGATGGACAGGGAGGGCTGTCGTGCTGCAGTCCACGGGGTCGCAAAGAGTTGGACATGACTGAGCGACTGAACTGAACACTTCACATCAAACTGTAAACTCTTTTATAAAGAACTGTTCTAAAATTTCCTAAACTCTTCCAAGGCAATATTTACTGAACCTCAATATATCCCATTAACTTGCAAGGCTCTAACTCTACAGAGGCTGTGCTAAAATGGAAAGATGAAAGTGAAAGTCGCTCAGTCATGTCTGACTCTTTGCAACAAAATGAATGATATAACACAGTTCATGGGATTCTCCAGGCAAGAATACTGGAGTGGGCGGCTGTTCCCTTCTCCAGGTGATCTTCCCAATCCAGGAAGCAAACCCAGGTCTCCAGGTCTCCCACACTGCAGGCGGATTCTTTACCAGCTGAGCGACCAGGGAAGTCAAAACGGGAAGATATTAAGTGAAATAAAATTGGGACTTAAGATAAAAAATCTCTTAAATTTTTCCACTAAGGTGCTGTCACATCCTGGACACCTTGCTCCCTTGCTCAGGCTGATGTTGGGAATGGGACATGCAGGAAGCTGGATGACACGATGGAATTGTTGGAAGATGGAAAAGTGCCAGCATAGTTTCACATTCCATGAGTTTCATTCATATAAAAATCCCTCATATATATATATATATATTATATATATATATATATATATATATATTGCACCTATTTTTAATTGTATACCAAAGATTTGTGTTTTTATAAGAAAATTCATAAAGAAGAAGGAAATTTTGGGAATGATTATCCTGAGATTTCTGAGAAGGATTGTTAGTTAGTGAACTATATTATTTATAGTGACAGAAAACAAGGGAGAGAATTCACATTTATAAATAATAGCTTCATGTGATGATTGTGGCAAAATCACAGAAAACTGGTCAATCTGATTACATGGACCACAGCCTTGTCTAACTCAGTGAAACTAGGCTATGCTGTGTGGGGCCACCCAAGAAGGCTGGATCATGGTGGAGATGTCTGGCAGAATGCGGTCCATTGGATAAAGGAATGGAAAACCACTTCAGTGTTCTTGAAGAAGCTGAATTTGAATGGTTCTATGAAGACCTACAAGACCTTCTAGAACTAACACCCACAAAAGATATCCTTTTCTTTATAGGAGACTGGAATGCAAAAGTAGGAAGTCAGGAAACACCTGGAGTAACAGGAAAATTTTGCCTAGGAGTACAGAATGAAGCAGGTCAAATGCTAATAGAGTTATGCCAAGAGAACACATTGGTCATAGCAAACACTCTCTTCCTACAACACAAGAGAAGACTCTACACGTGGACATCACCAGATGGCCACCAACAAAATCAGATTCATTGTATTCTTTGCAGCCAAAGATGGAAAAGCTCTATACAGTCAGCAAAAACAAGACCGAGAGCTGACTGTGGCTCAGACCATGAACTCTTTATTGCCAAATCCAGACTGAAACTGAAGAAAGAGAGGGAAAGCACTAAACCATTCAGGTATGACCTAAATCAAATCCCTTATGATTATACAGTGGAAGTGAGAAATCGATTTAAGGGACTAGATTTGATAGACAGAGTGCCTGATGAACTATGCACAGAGGTTCATGACATTGTACAGGACACAGGGATCAAGACTCTTTCCAGGAAAAATAAATGCAAAAAGAAAACAAAATAGCCTCTGAGGAGGCCTTACAAATAGCCGTGAAAAGAAGAGAAGTGAAAAGTAAAGGAGAAAAGAAAAGATATACCCATTTGAATGTAGAGTTCCAAAGAATAGGAAGGAGGGAAAACAAAGCCTTTCTCAATGATCAACACAAAGAAGTAGAGGAAAACAGTAGAATGGGAAAGACTAGAGATCTCTTCATGAAAATTAGAGATACCAAGTGAACATTTTATGTAAAGATGGGCTCAATAAAGGACAGAAATGGTATGGACCTAAAAGAAGCAGAAGATATTAAGAGGTAGGAAGAATACATAGAATTATACAAAACAAAACAAAACAAAACAAAACAAAAAAAAACACAAAATTTCATGACCCAGATATTCATGATGGTGTGATAACTCACACTCACCTAAGGCCTTATTTCCAGGAATGTGAAGTCAAGTGGGCCTTAGGAAGCATCACTATGAACAAAGCTGGTGGAGGTGATGGAATTTCAGTTGAGCTATTTCAAATCCTGAAAGATGATGCTGTGAAAGTGCTGCACTCAATATGTCAGCAAATTTGGAAAACTCAGGTCAGGTGTCATTTCAATTCCAAACAAAGGCAATGCCAAAGAATGCTCAAACTACTACACAATTGCACTCATCTTACACACTAGTAAAGTAATGCTCAAAATTCTCCAAGACATATTTCAGCAATACGTGAACCATGAACTTCCAGATGTTCAAGTTGGTTTTAGAAAAGGCAGAGGGACCAGGGATCCAATTGCCAATGTCCTCTGGATCATTGAAAAAGCAACAGAGTTCCAGAAAAACATCTATTTCGACTTTATTGACTATGCTAAAGCCTTTGACTGTGTGGATCACAATAAACTGTGGAAAATTCTGAAGGATTTGGGAATACCAGACGACCTGACCTGCCTCTTGAGAAATCTGTATGCAAGTCAGGAAGCAACAGTTAGAACTGGACATGGAACAAGAGGCTAGTTCCAATAGAAAAAGGAGTACGTCAAGGCTGTATATTGTCACCCTGCTTATTTAACTTATATGTAGAGTACATCATGAGAAATGCTGGGGTGGAGGAAGCACAAGCTGGAATCAAGATTGCTGGGAGAAATATCAATAACCTCAGATATGCAGATGACACCACCCTTATGGTGGAAAGTGAAGAAGAACTAAAGAGCCTCTTGATGAAAGTGAAAGAGGAGAGTGAAAAAGTTGGCTTAAAGCTCAACATTCAGAAAACGAAGATCATGGCATCTGGTCCCATCAGTTCAGGGCAAATAGCTGGGGAAACAGTGGCAACAGTTGCTGACTTTATTTTTCTGGGCTCCAAAATCACTGTAGATGGTGACTGCAGCCATGAAATTAAAAGACACTTACTCCTTGAAAGAAAAGTTATGAGCAACCTAGACAGCATACTAAAAAGCAGAGACATTATTTTACGGACAAAGGATGGTCTAACCAAGGCTATTGTTTTTCCAGTAGTCATGTATGGATGTGAGAGATGGACTATAAAGAAAGCTGAGCGCTGAACAATTGATGCTTTTGAACTGTGGTGTTGGAGAAGATTCTTGAGAGTCCCTTGGACTGCAAGGAGATCCAACCAGTCCATCCTAAAGGAGATCAATCCTGGGTGTTCATTGGAAGGACTGATGCTAAAGCTGAAACTCCCATAATTTGGCCACCTGATGTGAAGAGCTGACCTATTTGAAAAGACCCTGATGCTGGGAAAGATTGAGAGCAGGAGGAGAAGGGGATGACAGAGGATTAGATGGTTGGATGGCATCACTGACTCAATAGACATGAGATTGAGGAAACCCTGGGAGTTGGTGATGGACAGGGAGGCCTGTCATGTTGAGGTTCATGTTGTCACAAAGAGTCAGACATGACTGAGAGACCTAACTGAACATATAATAAGTCTTTTAACATTTGTGAAACATCTTTTTGTTGTTAGTTTGTACACCTGTTAACTTATTAAAGCAGATTTATTTCAAGCAGGTAGGTTTATGTTACTTATTTGGGATATATCTGTATATGTGGCAGACACAAACCTTGTTATAGAGGGGAAACTAGGTGGGATGACCGATATTAGACTGTGAATTTTACAAAGAAATATGTAAGATGCTCTGAGTGAGTCAACCCAACAAGATCTGTCATCTAGTTCAGAAGCTTTACAAATAACATAATGAAAAAGAGATTTTAAAACTGAGACTTAATGAAGTAATATGAGCAGGGGAAAAAAAAAACAACCTCCAATTCTGCCTTATCCCACTAAGCTGAGTAAACAGAGCAAGGTGTTTTTTGACATCCAGTTACCTTAGAAGTCAAAGGAGCAGACAAGACGTAGAATAATGAGCATGCAGTATCCAAGATATATCATTTTTATTTAAATATTTATACAAATTTATATAGTTAACATGTCAACCCTTTAAAAATAAATCAATATGTTTCATAAAAGAATGTGAAATTATAGAAAATCATACAGACACAAATAGTGATGCCACTTATTGACATTTCTGATACCTGTTTTCAGATTTCTAAAGTATGGGTATCCAGAGCATAGAAAAGGTTTGAGAGGAGAAGAGAAGGAGTAGGAGAGGAAACTGCAAATGAGAGAACTATTGGCCACATTTACAAAGCTCATGACACCACCATCATAGTCCAGGAACACCACCACATGGCCTAGAGTCTTTCTGACATATTGAGGTGATAGTGGGGAGGCGGTAAAGAAACTGCACTAATTCTTCTCTCTGATACAAAGAAGTAGAAAAATTCCCTCTGAGTCAAGGACCTTGTCACTGTCTCTTGCCCAAGAATGATTACAAAATCCCAATAGCCCAGTTACAACAGCTTGCCACATCCACCCCCACCCACCCCCCCCCCCCCAGTAGT
>SJYC01029935.1:0-79182 GCA_006408675.1 Madoqua kirkii | reverse complement strand
AAACACCAATACAATATACTAATGCATATATATGGAATTTAGAAAGATGGTAACGATAACCCTGTATGCGAGACAGCAAGAGACACAGATGTATAGAACAATTTTTTGGACTCTATGGGAGAGGGCCATGGTGGGATGATTAGGGAGAATGGCACTGAAACATGTATATTGTCATATGTGAAATGAATTGCCAGTCCAGGTTCGAAGCATTATACAGGATGCTTGGGGCTGGTGCACTGGGATGACCCAGACGGATGGTATATGGAGGGAGCTGGGAGGGGAGTTCAGGATGGGGAACACATGTACATCCGTGGTGGATTCATATCTATGTATGGCAAAACCAATACAATATTGTAAAGTTAAAAAAGAAAAAAAAAAGAAAAAAAATATTCCCTGGGGAATGTCTAGAAAAGAATACTGAAAACTTGCTCAATAATGATGTACGTGAGTTGCAAATATACCTATGCTTTATATACTTTATAATATATCCAACTAGGAGAAACTCCCACCTTAGATGCAGGAGATGAATGTACCATGTCATAGGAGTCAAAGGTGTGAGCTTCAGGTAATGTATTTTCAAGCTTGTCCTCAATTCTCACCTGGAGCAGCTCCATGTCTGGTTTAGAGTACATTTTCATGAGCTCCTTGTGTATTACTCTGAGATCTCTCTTCTTTCCAATCATTTCCTCTTGCCTTCTTGTGAGCTGCTTACATATGGTTTGCCTTCACTTATGATACTGTCTACATAATAATCTGGAAGAAATGGCCATGCCATCTGATAAGTTCTCCAAATCATGTCTCCAGATTGTTATTCATAAAACTGTTGGGAAATGGATTTCAACAGCATTAGTTTGCTCTGATTCATGCTTTCTCCTATGAAGCTATATCCATACTAAATTCACGAACTTCCTCTTTTGGGAAATCAAGTCCATTCCTCTTTCCTTCACTTATTTTATATTGTTTTTAACTAGATCAAAACCCAAGCCCACCCTTTCCTTAAATCACATTCATCTAATTTATGAATTACTGAAATTCTGGAAAAAATCTTTTCGTGAATCACTTCTTTCCTTTACCTCCTGTGAAATCTGAAAGAGCCCATGTAAGTAATTAAAATTTATGAGTGATTCCTATATCATGTGCAATATCCTCATTTCAACTTTAATAAGTAAATTTGTATTTCACCTAATGCCTCCTGGACTTCACAGCCTGTTTCTCTTAGCAGCCATGTTACGTTTTACTCTCAGTGTTGATAGTCTCAGGAAATATAATCCTAATAATCTCATTGCCTGTCCTCAAACAGATATTCAGACATAGAAGCCATTTAATTCTAGTGTCCTTTTCTATATGAATGGGTTTTCACTCCCCTGTAACTTCACGGGCTCCTTCCCACATTGTTTGGAAGGTCATTCATCTTCATCTGTGGCATATTCCCTCCCAGTATTAATGGACTCTCTCACTCATCTGTTTTTCTCCTTGTTCTTTCTCCCATGAGGCTTTGTTTAACATCTCACATTTTCTTATTGTTGAATCAATATGACTCCCTAGCCAGGGAGCTATCACTTTTCACTTTGGTAGGCACACTATTAAAATTGCTATTCAAGTTTGATTTGTATCATCAGGGCTTTTGTTCTAATAAGACTGAAGTACTTTGTGGTTCCCAATGAAAAGCTTTGTACTTTCTGAAATGTGTTGGAGAAGAAAATGGCAAGACACTCCAATACTTTTGCCTGAAGAATTCCAAGGCAGAGGAGTCTGGCAGTCCATGGGGTCTACCCATAGATGAGCCCATAGTCCATGTGGTTGCAAAGAGTCAGACCTGACTGAGCAATGAACACACTTCAGGAAAGTATGACTGACAGAAACCTGTGCCTGAAATAACCCATGGATGTTTAAACCTCTACTTGAACTTCAGAACTGGAATAGGTCTTAAACTTATGAAAATTTCCCCAAGATCTTGAATCATGTATGTGGAACCTTTCATATCACTTCATGTGTCTCCACCTTAGCACTTGTAGCACGTACTTCTAATGGATATTTTGTCACAGTTACTGATCCACTGTACTCTAAAGAGCCCAGGAGACATGGAACTGTTCATTGAAATGGGGACGGAATATTTTTTTTTCTGAAGGTGTTCAATCCATTCTTTAATTTCATGGTACATGGTGATTTCAGCTCACATTATTAATGGGTAAGTTTCTAGCATTACTGCCTCAACCTGTTTCAATGAAAAATACATATTCCTACTTACCATCTAATGGTCAAATCCGTTGCCATTTTTCTTGAGATTTCTTTCATTTCCTTGGATGTATTCCCATAATGATTTTACTTGGTTGCCTACCTTTTCCTGTAAAAGAATTATGAAGTTTAGCATAAGAAAGTACAAATACGTTGAGGTTTCAGAGCCCAAAGTTTTGCAGTGTACTGAGTGTCATTAGACACAGGTTCTTGAGAGAGACATTAAATACCATGACAGGTCATCAGGTTTAACTATTCTTCTTCACTAATGATCTGTTGTATGAAATTCTACACTGCAGAACCACACACCATTAGGTAATCATCTGTCTAGGTATGATTAATTTTCAGATAATATGACTCCTTGTATCAGAATTTGGTCTAGTGATGCTTGTCACCTGCTAATTCTAATGTACTGGATCTTCCTTCTTTGTCCAGGATCCAAAGGACTGATGTTGAAGCTAACTCCAATGTTATCAGGTTTAACTATTCTTCTTCACTAATGATCTGTTGTATGAAATTCTACACTGCAGAACCACACACCATTAGGTAATCATCTGTCTAGGTATGATTAATTTTCAGATAATATGACTCCTTGTATCAGAATTTGGTCTAGTGATGCTTGTCACCTGCTAATTCTAATGTACTGGATCTTCCTTCTTTGTCCAGGATCCAAAGGACTGATGTTGAAGCTAACTCCAATGTTTTTGGCCACCTGGTGTGAAGAACTGACTCATTTGAAAAGACTCTGATGTTGGGAAAGATTGAAGGCAGGAGGAGAAGGGGACAACAAAGGATAAGATGGTTAGATGGCATCAATGGACATGAGTTTGGGTAAACTCTGGGAGCTGGTGGTGGACAGGGAGGCTGGCATGCTGTGGTTCATGGGGATCACAAAGAGTTGGACACGACTGAACTGAACTGAACTGAATCCAATGGAAAATGCTTTTTGCACTTGAGGACATTAGAGCTGAAGATTCTCTCTTAAAATTAAGGTCCTAAAGTGCCTTTGATTCTCTGACTTCTTAAGTGGCTCAGTGGTAAAGAATCCACTTGCCAGTTCGGGAGATACAGGAGACCCAGGTTCAATCCCTGGGTGGGAATGTCCCCTGGAGAAGAAAATGGCAACCAGCTTCAGTATTCTTACCTGGAAAATTCCATGGACAGAATTGACTACCCCCATGGTCTATAGCCCATGGGATCCCAAAAGAGTTGAACAGGGCTGAGCCACTGAGAGTGCATCATAGTGTCTTTAGCATAATAAAATGTCATCTAAATAATTTTGGTTAGCTTCATCAGCTAATCATTGGATGCAAGTTCCCCAAATAAGATATACTGCTCTATTTTATTCACAGCTTTATTATTGCTAACTAGATCTGTATGTGGTGCTCAGTAAAGAGAAGATTTAAGCATCATTTTAGTTTCTTATGTGTACTGTCCACTAACTTTCAAAGTGTCTCAGAGGCATCACTCACCCAGGATTCCTCAGCAGCCTCTTCAGTGAAATGGTGTCTTGTGTGAGTCTTGTGATCCTGACCTTCAGAGCAGACCAAATAGAGCAAACTCTTGTCGGCTTCACAGAAGATCGTCTTCGTCTGCTTGTGGGTCCCACACAGGTGTTCCTCACACTTCAGAAATTGCCTGAGATTGACTTTTCTGACAACGGACACCAGATTTTTCAGAAGAAAATTGGTTTTGAGGTTCATCTGTCTTGGTCATTGTCTGCACACTAGACAACTGGCAGGGACTTCAGCTTGTTCCCAGAAAAGACAAAGACAGGACCTACATGCCTATGGTGACTGGGTCTAGAAGGAAATTCAGGCAGATGAAGCAGGTGAGCTCCTTCTGGAAGGCTTCTGGGATTTCTGAGTCCATTTTCCTGAGGGAAGAAAAGCAGGACTTTATTCCTCTTCTGCAAAGACACAAAGGAGCAAGCAAAATTAGACTAGAGGGGATGTGACTCAATTGTGCAACTGCATTGGGAACAGAGAGGATGGATTTTGCTTTGATGCAGATGGAAAACTGACAAAAGTACAGCTCTCAAGAGCTTTAGGAAGTCTTCAAAGCTATCAAACCAAAACTATGTACTTCTTGACCATTTCTCCACTACCTAATGGAGAAGCTCAGTTTAGCTGAGGTCTTGATTTCCCTTGTATAGCATAAGCTTCTGGAGCTGGATCTAAGTGATAGCTCTGTGTGGTGGATCTTGTTTGCCCTAAACAATCAATCACAATGTTCTATGTCAGTCATTGATTTATGCAAGATACTTGCCTACTTGTAGTTTCATTATTTCATCTAATTGTCAGACACTTTTCCTTAGATGTTATTTTATTTTTTTAATCTCAATTTGAATCCGTATCCTTATTTTTTTTTCCAAATCACTTTCTGAATGCATTCAGTGTTAATAGGGAAGACACAAATATTGACAAATTAGATACTATTCTAACCAGAACTGACTTACATAAATATACTAATTAGTTGAACTTTTCTCCCTATCCTCACTCAAGCAAGTCAAAAAAGATAGAGGATGTTTGTATCTTCCAATCTTTAAAACTATTTTCAAGCACCCCTTTCACTTTGTAATCAGATTAATTTTCCATGTTATGGTAATAATAGTTACAAAAAATTATGCTTTATTAAATTTTACTTTGTGAAAAATTGGGCCTTGTGTCTGTACTATTTAAGGACAGAAGTGCCCCAACTGTCTCAAATTTCTAAATGTTTAGCAGTGTCATTTTTCTGCTTGCTCAAACATTCCTTCAGTTCAGTTCAGTTCAGTCACTCAGTTGTGTCCGACTCTTTGCAACCCCATGGACTGCAGTACACTAGGCCTCCCTGTCTATCACCAACTTCTGGAGTCCACCCAAACCCATGTCCATTGAGTTGGTGATGCCATCCAACAATCCTCCCTCTGTCACCTCCATCTCTTCCTCCTCTCAATCTTTCCCAGCATTAGGATCTTTCCCAACGAGTCAGCTCTTCGCATCAGGTGGCCAAAGTATTGGAGCTTTAGCTTCAGCATCAGTCCTTCCAATGAACTGATCTCCTTTAGGATTCAGGGCTGATCTCCTTTAGGATGGACTGGTTGGATATCCTCACAGCCCAAGAGACTCTCAAAAGTCTTCTCCAACATCACAGTTCAAAAGCATCAGTTCTTCTGTGCTCAGCTTTCTTATATAGTTCAACTCTCACACTGATACATGACTAAAAATTTCAGTCAGAAAATGTGTATTTTTGAAGGGCCAACTGGTACCTAATTTTAACAATATTTTCTGCAAATCTTTGTATGCATCATCTACTTCTGTGAAAGTGAGAGTTACAGTGTTAGTTACTCAGTCGTATCTGACCTTTTGCAACCCCATGGACTATATCCCACAAGACTCCTCTGTCCATAGAATTCTCAAGGCAAGAATACAGGAATGGGTGGCCATTTCCTTCTCCAGGAAATTTTTCCAACCCAAGCTTAGAACCCAGGTCTTCTGCATTGCAAGCGTATTTTTTTTTTTTTTTACCATCTAGGCCACCAGAGAAGCCCATATACTTCTATAATGTAAACTATTATCTCTGCTGTATTTACAGACACACTCCACTTTTAGGGTAAATGATGATTAAGTACTTCTCATAGAATCAAGTTATCTGAAGAAGAGAGAGAAGCCTGGCCTGCTGCAGCCAGTGTGGTCCTTAAAATGCATGAAGATAACTAAAAAAGAAATACAATCACAGAAGTAAAATGAATCCCCTTAACCATTCCACAGTGCATGTCAAGACAAGCTAACAAAACCAGAACAGAATCATTTCACTAAGTTGGTAAAGAATGTTGTTTCATTTTCAAACCCCTCATCTTACTGATAAATCAAATATAGGAAATTTAGTTTGTTTTCCCTCACACGAGTCCCAGAAGCTACTCTGTGGTGAACTGTGTACTCACCTAAGGAGTTGTAGAAACAGTCTACCCTGGACAATAATATGAAGTTGGCTCAGGGATTAAGGATTCCAAGTGTGGCCCTCTCCAATCCAGATGAGCTCCCACTCAGTTTTGGAATAGACTGACTTTGGCTCCTGGAGTCTCCTTACACTGAGTCTCTGAATCCCATCCATTTGTTCATCAGTCTTCTGATGGTATTAATGTGGATGATGAGATTTCCTGAAACAAGACAAGATTGCTCTAACACCTTGGCTTATCTTCATAAACAATCTCCACAAACAACTTCTCATCAAGAGCTACTGATTGTACCATAGACCCAATCTCAAATGTACTTTGATATGTGAGTTTCTGAATTTCAATAATTTTTATTTTTAACCAAAGAATTTGAAAAGATTATTTCAACACTATATAGTGAGGTTTGTTTAAACATGTTCTATCATTGAGAAATAGTTTGATTTTATTGATTGATTTTTAAATTTTAAAGGAACTCTTTAAGGTAGAAACACCTGTGGCCACCACTTCAGAATGGAAATTTCTCTTGTCCTTCACCCTCACACTCTGGATCAAGCCCCCCAGTGCCTCTGAGCAATGGCGGATGGAGGGGAATCTCTGTCTGGTGCTCTCCCAGCCAACTCCAGGGGAAAGGGTCAGTAGAGAGAAACTCCAGCTCAGACATCACTTTAGGCCATGTCATTAATAGGCTACTTTGGAACAAAATAGAAACAATAGCCACTGCATTGAAAAATTAGGATAAAAAGTATTTTGAAGGGATAGCCCATATCCTCATCTTTCTGTTCTGACATATTTCCCACTGAATAATCACATGGAGAATTCAGAGTTTTGGAAAGAGGTAGGAATCATGACCTCATCTTTAAGTTTTTCAAGACACATGTACCTTTTATATACATTTCAAGTGGCTGATGGTTCTTAGAGTTTATGAGCAAACATTTTAAAATGACTTTGCATTACAAAAGCACAATCACTCTTTAATGGGAGTTGACTCTTGTTAACAGTAATGCCAGGGGCCTTAATAACCAAGTTTTTTTGTTTTGTTTTGTTTTGTTTTTACCACCATCCTTTCCTAAATGAAGTATTAGGTAATTATGACAATAATACAATCTGTTATAAATTAGTCATAAAGTCTTCTTATGGATGCTGACATAAAAACAATTTTATTTCTCTGTTTCTGTATTTTACAAAATGATGGTAGACACAAGTGAGGTCACCAAAACTCAAGTATAAGGTTTCTTCTTCTGGAAACACTGCACTGGATCTCCTCAGAGGAAGAGCTTGAAGACAGGACTTAGCCCAGAGTTCCCTATAGAGGATGAAGTTGGTCTTGTCAGACCCTGTCTAATTAATAGTCTGTCCCTCAGGCAGCAGCTAGGAAGAGAGATTAGTGTAAACTCTTTAGTTTAAAATTAGGATAATATTATTTCTGCAACCTCCATCATGGTAGGCCTTGGATTGCTTTAGTGCCTGAATGAATAATCACAGAAGATGTGTCCATGTTACAACATAGCTGCTGCCCTCACTCCCCTCTTTGTCATCTAGCTCTCCCAAGTTGGCATGTAGTGAAGCCATCATGAGTCTATACACCAGGAAAGCTGTCAAATATAAAATTAAATCTACTTATTCTACTGTGTGTGATGAAGACCACTGACAGAGTAAATATCCTAGATGGACATTTAGAACTCAGTAAATTGATTGCATTATTATGCTCTTGTGATTGAAAAGGTAAGAAAGTAAAATTTTGTGTTCTAAGCTTACTACTATCTCTGAGTTAGACAGATATCAGGGGATTTCTATTTTTCATTTTGCATCAGTCAGCTTTGTGAATGTTCCTTCATTTTTTTTAAATTTTCATATAGAATCAGTGGTTTTAGAATGTTAATTACATCTATTATTTGAACATATGTAAAAAATCATGGGCTAAGCACCAAATATCATCACTTACATAACAATTTAAAGACTAGAGATCTCTTCAAGAAAATTAGAGATACCAAGGGAATATTTCATGCAAAGATGGGCTCAAAAAAGGACAGAAATGGTATGGACCTAACAGAAGCAGAAGATATTAAGAAGAGGTGGCAAGAATACACAGAACTGTACAAAAAAGATCTTCAAGATCAAGATAATCATGATGATGTAATCGTTCACCTACAACCAGACATCCTAGAATGTGAAGTCAAGTGGGCCTTAGAAAGCATCACCACAAACAAAGCTAGTGGAGGTGATGGAATTCCAATTGAGCTATTTGAAATCCTGAAAGATGATGCTGGGAAAGTGCTGCACTTAATATGTCAACTAATTTGGAAAACTCAGCAGTGGCCACAGGACTGGAAGAGGTCAGTTTTCATTCCAATCCCAAAGAAAGGCAATGACAAAGAATGCAATTGCACTCATCTCACACGCTAGTAAAGTAATGCTCAAAATTCTCCAAGCCAGGCTTCAGCAATACATGAACCGTGAACTTCTTGATGTTCAACCTGGTCTTAGAAAAGGCAGAGGAACCAGAGATCAAATTGCCAACATCCGCTGGATCATCAAAAAAGTAAGAGAGTTTCAGAAAAACATCTATTTCTGCTTTATTAACTATGCCAAAGCCTTTGACTGTGTGGATCACAATCAACTGTGGAAAATTCTGAAAGAGATGAGGATACCAGACCTCCTGGCCTGCCTCTTGAGAAACCTATATGCAGATCAGGAAGCACCAGTTAGAACTAGACATGGAACAACAGGCTGGTTCCAAATAGGGAAAGGAGTACGTCAAGGCTGTATATTGTCATTCTGCTTGCTTAACTTATATGCAGAATACATCATGAAAAATGCTGGGCTGGAAGACGCACAAGCTGAAATCAAGATTGCCGGGAGAAATAGCAATAAATTCAGATATGCAAATGACACTACCCTGAAGGCAGAAAGTGAAGAGGAACTAAAAAGCCTCTTGATGAAAGTGAAAGAGGAGACTGAGGAGAGTGAAAGAGTTGGCTTAAAACTCAACATTCAGAAAATGAAGATCATGGCATCTGGTCCCATCACTTCATTGGAAATAGATGGGGAAACAGTGGAAACAGTGTCAGACTTTATTTTTTGGGCTCCAAAATTATGCAGATGTTGACTGCAGCCATGAAATTAAAATATGCTGACTCTTTGGAAGAAAAGTTATGACCAACCTAGATAGTATACTCAAAAGCAGAGACATTACTTTGCCAACAAAGTAAGGCTAGTCAAGGCTATGGTTTTTCCAGTGGTCATGTATGGATGTGAGAATTGGACTATGAAGAAGGCTGAGCACCAAGGAATTGATGCTTTTAAACTGTGGTGTTGAAGAAGACTCTTGAGAGTCTCTTGGACTGCAAGGAGATCTGGCCAGTCCATTCTGAAGGAGATCAGCCCTGGGATTTCTTTGGAAGAAATGATGCTAAAGCTGAAACTCCAGTACTTTGGCCAGCTCATGTGAAGAGTTGACTCACTGGAAAAGACTCTGATGCTGGGAGGGTTTGGGGCAGGAGGAGAAGGGGACTACAGAGAATGAGATGGCTGGATGGCATTACTGACTCGATGGACATGAGTCTGAGTGGACTCTGGGAGTTGGTGATGGACAGGGATGCCTGATGTGCTGTGATTCATGGGGTCACAAAGAGTTGGGCATCGTTGTGTGACTGAAGTGAATTGAACTAAGTACACTTTAAAATGATAGTTCACATTTCAGAAATTTTGAGTGATTTTATATTTATAATTTTCCTATTGAAAGTGCTACTTAATAAATCCTTCTGTGCATCTATCCTTATTTTTGATAATCCTTGGAAAGATAGATAGGGTGGATGGCTGGTTGAAATGGGTATGTGCACATAAGCTTCTGATAATTGCCACCAGACCGTCCTGATTCAGACTTGAATGGTTCTGCTCTGTTTGGATGGATGAGGGATTGTGAGTAGGTTTCTTGAACTTTTCACTGAATGGGAAGTTTGGTGGGATGAACACAGGTTAGAACCAGGGACAGAAGGACTGCAGGCCTCCTGCTAGCTTCCCAGGACTCTTAGCCAGAACAGTACCGCCTGTGAGACATTTGCTTTTTAAAGCTCTGGGACAAATTTGAGAAGAGTGTCCATATAAAGCAGAGGATATTGAGGATGGCATTCTGGTGACCAGAGACTAAGCAAGCAGGACAGTAAAAGCCTACCCAGAGAGATACAGGAGGATGGACCCCCAGGTGACATGGCCCATAGTCTTAGGGGAAGGAGGAAGCTCTTGTTGAAGAAAGAGTGGAAACTCCATCAGACCTTTCTATCTGTCACCCTTGCTTCTGCACACGAACTCTCCATACTCAGCAGCTCTACCAGCAGCCCCACTGTGGACTGCAGTCCATGTTTCTATGCTGGTTGCTACAGAGATGAGGAGCCAGAAGCAAACAGCTGGGCACATTGGCCTCCATGACAGCAGACTGTCTGGGATTTGATAGGAATTGAATTAAATCTAAATATCAAGTTGGGAAGAACTGTCATCTTGACAATATTGAGTCAGTTTACAGTATTCCCACTAGAGACGCTTAGAGGGCTCAAACAAACCTTGTGTACACCAGGACTCAAGGACCCCACAGAGACTGAGACAGAACTGTGTTTGAGTGTCTCCCGTGGAGGTACGGGCCCACAGTGACCTGCGCAGGGGCACAGGCTCTGAATGCCACAGAACTGGATATGGCATAAGCCCTCTTGGAGGAGGTTGCCCATGGTTGCCCAAAGACCGGGCTCACTTCCTCCCAGTGATAGGGTTATCAAACCTGTGGAAAGGTGCACATGATTAACTTTTGGAAGAGTTGAAAACACAACCTAACACTGAAGTGACTAAAGTGAAACCGATGAAACCTACTTAATCCAATTGCTACAATCCAATCTATAGTAAAATAGCTATATCCTAAATTTACATTTTTAACCCCTGGAAGTGTTGTTTTTAAAATAAATGAATTTCCAAAATATGAATTTTTTATATGTGTTTAACAGATTATGCTCCTGCTCAGTCACTTCAATTGTGTCCAACTCTTTGTGACCCCATGGACTGTAGCCCTCCAGGCTCCTCTGTCCCTGGGATTCTCCAGGCAAGAATACTGTAGTGAGTTGCCATGCCCTCCTCTAGGGCATCTTCCCAACCCAGGTATGGAACCCACGTCTCCTGAGGCTCTTGCATTGCAGGCAGATTCTTTACCATTGAGCTATTGGGGAAGCTCTTAACCAAATATATTTCAATCCTAATCAGTAACCCATTACCACCCACTTGACTGATTAATTACTTGTCTGAATCTGCCTCTATTATTTCCCTGACTAGGCAAGAATACCAGAGTGGGTTGCATTTCCTTCTCCAGGGAATCTTCTGGACCCAGGGATCAAACTTGCAGGAGATTCTTTACCATTGAGCTATTGGGGAAGCTCTTAACCAAATATATTTCAATCCTAATCAGTAACCCATTACCACCCACTTGACTGATTAATTACTTGTCTGAATCTGCCTCTATTATTTCCCTGACTTTTTTTTTTTTTTTCAGAAATAGGACTCATTCTCATTTCATTTTTCAACTCAGCTCAGTCAAGTGCCCCAGTACCACTTATAGCACTGGCAGAAATAGCCCTAAACTGTTTGATGGGTCTTGTTAACTTCATCTGAACTAGCATTCTCTGAAATTTTATACTGTTCATTAGGTTCTCCACCAATTTCTTCCCTTTGTGTTTTTTGTTTTTGGTAACACACTAGTGCTTTTTTCCTTTCCATCTATAACTGCACACACAGTAGCTATTGGTGGTTCTTCTCTAAGTGGATATCCCTTGTCCTAGTACCCTAGGTACTCATGCCCTCTCATTCTATTATTTGATATATAAGCACAACTGAAATACTGATGCTATGTTGTAGACTGAATGATCACGTCATAGCTGTATACCACACGATTGACAGAAAAGAATCATAGTTTTTCTGAAAGAAATATGAGATTATGTGTTAAGTTTCATCAAATATCTCTAAAGGTTTTCTTTATCTTGGCTCAGTTTGCATCCTCTTCCTGCTCCATAAGACATTTTCCTGTTCAATCAATGATTAGGCATGGATCTTCACTCAGGAAGGACACTTGACATGAATATTAAAACACTCTTTCAACTACATGAGATGATCAGTCACCACAAATCTGCTCTTCTCATAAAGCCATGTCTAAAAAAGTGAAGCCTATTCTTACAATGTTAATATTTTAAAATTTATCTGTTGTTATATGGCTGTTCTGGGTATTTGTTGCTATGCACGGGCTTTCTCTACTTAGAGTGAGAGGGTTTGCTCTGTGCTGTGGTGTAGGGGCTTCTCATTTCAGTAGCTTCTCTTGTTGCCATTTCTCTTGCTGCAGAGTACAGGGTCTAGGCTCATGGTTTCAGCAGCAGCACTCTCAGGCTCCATTGTTGCAGTGCATGTGTTTGGTTGCTCTGTGGCATGTAGGGTCTTTCTGGACCAGGATTGAATCCACGTTTCCTCCATTGGCAGGTGGATTCTTAACAAAGGGACCACCAAGAAAGTATTCAAATTAATCTTTAATACTGTTTTCTCTTGGAATTTGCAGATTAATAATAATATGTTTATCCCTGATATTGCTTTATTTTGTGTTTCTCTGGTCATACAACAATAAATTTACAATTTTAAATTGGATGTATTTTTGGGAGGGAAAGATCATAGTGTATTATCTTGCAATTCTACTGTATAAGATATCCTCAGATCTCTAGTGGGATATGAAATTGTGTTTATTGCCCAACTTCCCAACCCTTTCTCCCCACAAAATATTATACCTCATTGTGAGAAATACCTTGACTAGAGGCAGTGTTGACTTTATAGCAAGTTTCATTTTGACCTCGCTGAAGGCTTCAAGATCTTAGCTTCAGTTACTTTACTTTCCTCATTTCTTTAGCTCCTCTCATTTCTGTTCACAAATAGGAATATACCGTAATTCAAGGGAGAATTTAATACACGAGAGGAGAGTTGTAAATATACTCTCCCTGAACTTTGCTACCAACATTATTACTTAGGTAAATTGAAAGGTGAGCTTGCACTACATCAGCTGACAGATAGATATATGAAAATTTGAACACATCATGTGGTATGAATTAACTGTCTACATAGAATATGCAGAGTTTTGTATTGGGCTGTACTGTATGTTCACCTACTTGGTAAGAAGAGGAAACTTACTTTTAGAGTCTAACAATAAAATCTAGAAATACATTGTTATAAATAAGTTGGGTGGAAGAAATCCAGGAAATGAATGAAAATAACACTAGAGTCCTCTCTGTCATCCTCTTCCCTATAAAACATTAAAATAACAAAATCAAAGACTGTGATATATGATTATTTTATATCCTTTCAGTTCAGTTCAGTTCAGTCGCTCAGTCGTGTCCAACTCTTTTCGACCCCATGAATCGCAGCATGCCAGGCCTCCCTGTTCATCACCATCTCCTGGAGTTCACTCAGACTCACATTCATCGAGTCAGTGATGCCATCCAGCCATCTCATCCTCAGTCGTCCCCTTCTCCTCCTGCCCCAATCCCTCCCAGCATCAGAGTCTTTTCCAATGAGTCAACTCTTCACATGAGGTGGCCAAAATACTGGAGTTTCAGCGTTAGCATCATTCCTTCCAAAGAAATCGCAGAGTTGATCTCCTTCAGAATGGACTGGTTGGATCTCCTTGCAGTCCAAGGGACTCTCAAGAGTCTTCTCCAACACCACAGTCCAAAAGCATCAATTCTTTGGCACTCAGCCTTCTTCACAGTCCAACTCTCACATTCACACATGACTACAGGAAAAACCATAGCCTTGACTAGATGGACCTTAGTTGGCATAGTAATGTCTCTGTTTTTGAATATACTATCTAGGTTGGTCATAACTTTTCTTCCAAGGAGTAAGCATCTTTTAATTTAATGGCTGTAGTCACCATCTGCAGTGATTTGGAGCTCCCCCCCAAAAAAAGTCAGACACTGTTTCCACTATTTCTCTATTTCCCATGAAGTGATGGGACCAGATGCCATGATCTTTGTTTTCTGAATGTTGAAGATTAAGTCAACCACTCTCCTCTTTCACTTTTATCAAGAGGCTTTTTAGTTCCTCTTCACTTTATGCCATAAGGGTGGTGTCATCTGAATATCTGAGGTTATTGATATTACCTCCAGCAATCTTGATTCCAGCTTGTGTTTCTTCCAGTCCAGTGTTTCTCATGATGTACTCTGCATAAAAGTTAAATAAGCAAGGTGACAATATACAGCCTTGACGTGCTCCTTTTTATATTTGGAACCAGTCTG
Source organism: Madoqua kirkii (assembly GCA_006408675.1). Taxonomy (NCBI): domain Eukaryota; kingdom Metazoa; phylum Chordata; class Mammalia; order Artiodactyla; family Bovidae; genus Madoqua; species Madoqua kirkii. The sequence continues at coordinate 64,710 of SJYC01029935.1, read as the reverse complement.
TTGTTCCATGTCCAGTTCTAACTGTTGCTTCCTGACCTGCATACAGATTTCTCAAGAGGCAGGTCAGGTGGTCTGGTATTCCCATCTCTTTCAGAATTTTCCACAGTTTATTGTGATCCACAAAGTCAAAGGCTTGCCAGAATTACAAAGTATAATTTTGAGAAATGCATTATACAAATAAACAAAAAATGACTTTGATCTGAATTTCCTTGTTTTTGTAGTTTCTATAAGCTGTATATAAGAGAGAAGGAGCATAGAGGAGTTGTTCTGGAGACGGAGTCCTTCAAGGCACATGCTCTGCTTTACTTTGAATATTTGAGCAGACTCTGCTCTCTCTGGATGTCACTTCCATCATCCCTTTCCCTGAGGATGTGTGTTGTCACTTTAGTTGTGTCTGACTCTGTGTGTCCCCATGGACTGTAGCCTGCTAGGCTCCTCTGTCCATGCAATTCTCCAGGTAAGAACACTGGAGTGGGTTGCCATGCCCTCTTCCAGGGATCTTCCTGACCCAGGGATCAAACTTGTGTCTCTTATGTCTTGTGCCTTAACAGGCTAGTTCTTCACCAGTAGGGCCACCTGGAAAGCCCCAATCATTTTCTACTTTATCCCTATTTATGAAAAAGATGGGAATACCAGACCATACACATTTCTCAGGAGGCAGGCAAAGTGGTCTGGTATTCTCATCTCTTTAAGAATTTTCCACATTTTTTTTGTGATCCACACAGTCAAATGTTTTAGCATAGTCAATGAAGCAGAACTAATATTCTTTAAAAATAATAGATTTTATTAATATTCTCAAACAACTGATTCCACATTAAAACAAAACAAAAACACTGCAAGACAATTCACAATACTGACTGATGTAAAATTAAATATAGACATTCCTTGACATCTCTCAAGCTCACAGAGTGTAAGCTTGGAAGCCAAAATTTTGCCTTCTTAACTTTTCAATCAGGAAACTTTTTAATCAGTAACATGATCATTTTATCGAGTTTCAGAATGTATATCTAGAACATTTACTTTGTGGGTGGTCTTGCATAATAAACTCACAATGAAGCAAGTAGATTTATTTTTGTATTTGATAAGTTTTGTGGCACAGACCTCACAATGGCTCTGTGACATGCCGGGGGCAGGGCTAAACGACAAACGGGGAAGTCAGAGTGGCAGCCATATTGCAGCATGCATGCACCTTCTGTGATTATTCCCTCAGGCACTGCACTAAGCTAAGGCTATCATGAAGGAAGTGTGCATGCAAGAATCTTACCCTGAGTTTAAACTAGAGAGTTTACACTAATGCATCTTCCCTCTGTTGCTTGAAGGGCAGACTTTTAATAAACACACACTTACAGGCCCAGTGTCATCCTCTACATCAAGCTCTGGGCTAGTCCCATCTTCAAGCTCTTCCTCTGAGGTGATCCAGTGCACCAGTGTCTCCATAAGAGGCAACATTATACTTGGGTCTAGTGATCTCATTTTTGTCATTATTTTGTAATACAGAAACAGAGAAATAAAATCACTATCATGCCAGCATTCCTAAATAGACTTCATGACTATGTCAAATCATACTATTGTAGTAATTATCATATATTGGGCATATTTCACTTAGGAAAGGAGAGTAGTAAGGAAATTGGTTAAGATTTGGAATATAAATCCCTTGGGGTTGATGTTAACAAGAACCTGCCCTAGCAAAGTATGGCTGTGCTTTGCAACTTACTGTCATTTAAAAAAAGCTTGTTCATAAGCACTTAGGAGCATCAGCCACTTGAAATGTACACAAATGATATATGTGTCTTAAAAGACTTAAAGACAGGGTCAAGATTCCCACTCCTTTCAAAAAATCTGCATTCTTAAACTGATTGTTCAGTGGCAAATATGTCAGAGAAGAAAGGTAAGGATATGTGTGACTTCTTCAAGATATCTTTTGGCTTAATTTTTTCAAAGTGTTCACTGTTGTTTCTGTTTTGTTTGAGAGTAACCTATTCGTGAAACTGACCCAAAGGGCTGTCTGAGCTAGGGCTTTTCTCTACTGTCTCATGAGCTGGGTGAGGAGCACCAGGCAGAGAATTTTCTGGCCTTTTGTTGCTAGGGGGCACTAAGGGGCTTGATCTCTGTGAGGATAAGGGCAGAAAAACTTCCATTCCAGACTGGTGACCACAGGCATTCTTACGTTGAAGTGCTTTTTTACAATTCAAAATTCAATGAATCAATACAATAAAGCTCTTATTCCATGACAGAACATATTTAATGAAACCTCAGAAAATAAATTTCCAAGTTTTTCAAGACATTTGCTAAACTCTATAGAGATGAAAGAATCTTTCCAACTTGTTTGATAAATTAAAAATAAAAAGTAATGACATTCAGAGAGTCACAGGTTGGGTTTGTGGTACAATCAGTAACTCTTGAGGAGAGAATGTTGACAGATATGTTTATGAAGATAAGCTAATTAGTTAAAGCAGTCTTGTCCTGTTTTAGGAAATCTAATCATCCATATTAACCCCATTGGAAGACTGGTGAAACGTAATCACTTGAACAAATGGGTGGGTTCAGAGACACAATATAAGGAGACTCCAGGAGGCAAAGTCAGTCTTTTCCAGAACTGAGAGGGAGTGTTTGGAGTTCACCTGCACTTTGAGACTTCTGAAAGCCACGCTTGGAACTCTTGAACCCTGAGCCAACTTCATATTATTTTCCAGGGTAGACTGTTTCTACAACTCCTTAGGTGAGTACACAGTTCACCACAGAGCAGCTTCTGTGACTCTTCTGGGGGAAAGAGAAACTAAATTTCCTAATTTTAATTTATCAGTAAAATGAGATTTTTTTTCAATATAACGGCTCTGTTTACCAACTTAGTGAAATGATCCTTTTCCAGTTTTGTTAGCTTGTCTTGACATGCACTGTGGAATGACTAGGGGGATTCATTTTACTTCTGTGATTGTGTTTCTTTCTTACTTGTCCCCATGCATTTTAAGGACTCAGAAAATGGCTGGCTGACATGTTCTGTGTTTGATGTAGCTTTTAAAATATTTTTTAAGACTATTTGATCAATATGTAGTACCTATCATCACTTACCCAAAAAGTGGAAGGTGTCTGTATATACCAGAGAGATAATACTCCACACTAGAGCTAGATAATGCACACAATGAGTTGCTGAAAATATTGCTAAAGTGAGGTAACTATCATCCCTCTCAAAATATACATTTTTGACTGAAATCTTAAAGAAGCTAGGGAATGACTGAGCAGTCAGAAAAGTGACACTGCTGAGCATACAGAGATACAAGAAACTTAAGATGCTTCTATGCTTAACAAGTACAGGTAAAAGAACCTAATTTTTTTACAATGTAAAATTTAAAATACATGATTTTTTTTGATGATGACTATTGATATAACATGTAAAATGCATCAAATGAGTATGGATAGAAAGAAAAATTCAACCACTTAGTATATTCATGTAAGTCAACTCTGGTTGGAATAAGTTACAATTTGCCAACATTTAATTTCCTCTTTATTGACTCTGAATGTACTCAAAGTGCTTTAAAAAGAAAATATTTTTGGAAAAAATGCAGATTGAGATAAAAAAGGACATCTAAAGAAAATGCATGATAATTACATGAAATAATAAAAATACAAGCTTAATCAACTATGTCACACCAAATCAATGATTGGCATAGAGAATCATGACTGTTTGCAGAAATTAGGACCCACCATGTAGAGCTGTCAACTAGGTCAAGCTCCTGAAGTCATGCTATCTAGAGGAAACAAGACCTCTTCAAACTGAGTTTCTCCAGTATGTAGAGGGGAAAGAGGTCAGAAGATAGTGTTGGTTAGGCCACTGAGAAAATTCTCTGCAGCTCTTGAAAGCTCTCTTTGTGTTTCTGTTTTGCATTTGTATCCAATGAAAAATCCAGATTCTTCTGCTCCTAAAGCAGTGTATTATTTAGTTACAACCCAAGTCTAATTTTGTTTGTTCCTTTTTTGGCTTGGGGAAAGAGGAATAAACTCATGATGTTCTTCCCTCAGGAAAATGGACTCAGAAATCCCAGAAGCCTTCCAGAAGGAGCTCACCTGCCTTGTCTGCCTGAATTTCCTTCTAGACCCAGTCACCATAGGCTGTGGGCACAGCTTCTGTAGGTCCTGTCTTTGTCTTTTCTGGGAACAAGCTGAAGTCCCTGCTAGTTGTCCAATGTGCAGACAACGATTAGAACAGAAAAACTTCAAAACCAATTTTCTTCTGAAGAATCTGGTGTCCATTGTCAGAAAAGGCAATCTCAGGCAATTCCTGAAGTGTGAGGAACACCTGTGTGGGACCCACAAGCAGATGAAGACGATCTTTTGTGAAGCCGACAAGAGCTTGCTGTGTTTGGTCTGCTCTCAAGGTCAGGAGCACAAGACTCACAGACACTGTCCTGCTGAAGAGGCTGCTGAGGAATCCTGGGTGAGTGATGCCTCTGAGAGCTCTTAGGAAGCTTGAGGATGGTACACCTGTGAGATTAAAATGATAATGCTTAAACCCTCTCTACTGAGTTGGTAAAGAATCCACCTGCAATGAAGGAGACCCTGGTTTGATTCTGGGTTAGGAAGATCCCATGGAGAAGTGATAGGCTACCCACCCCAGTATTCTTGGGCTTTCCTTGGGGCTCAGCTGATGCTTTTAAAATATTTTTTAAGACTATTTGATTCAATATGTAGTACCTATCATCACTTACCCAAAAAGTGGAAGGTGTCTGTATATACCAGAGAGATAATACTCCACACTAGAGCTAGATAATGCACACAATGAGTTGCTGAAAATATTGCTAAAGTGAGGTAACTATCATCCCTCTCAAAATATACATTTTTGACTGAAATCTTAAAGAAGCTAGGGAATGACTGAGCAGTCAGAAAAGTGACACTGCTGAGCATACAGAGATACAAGAAACTTAAGATGCTTCTATGCTTAACAAGTACAGGTAAAAGAACCTAATTTTTTTACAATGTAAAATTTAAAATACATGATTTTTTTTGATGATGACTATTGATATAACATGTAAAATGCATCAAATGAGTATGGATAGAAAGAAAAATTCAACCACTTAGTATATTCATGTAAGTCAACTCTGGTTGGAATAAGTTACAATTTGCCAACATTTAATTTCCTCTTTATTGACTCTGAATGTACTCAAAGTGCTTTAAAAAGAAAATATTTTTGGAAAAAATGCAGATTGAGATAAAAAAGGACATCTAAAGAAAATGCATGATAATTACATGAAATAATAAAAATACAAGCTTAATCAACTATGTCACACCAAATCAATGATTGGCATAGAGAATCATGACTGTTTGCAGAAATTAGGACCCACCATGTAGAGCTGTCAACTAGGTCAAGCTCCTGAAGTCATGCTATCTAGAGGAAACAAGACCTCTTCAAACTGAGTTTCTCCAGTATGTAGAGGGGAAAGAGGTCAGAAGATAGTGTTGGTTAGGCCACTGAGAAAATTCTCTGCAGCTCTTGAAAGCTCTCTTTGTGTTTCTGTTTTGCATTTGTATCCAATGAAAAATCCAGATTCTTCTGCTCCTAAAGCAGTGTATTATTTAGTTACAACCCAAGTCTAATTTTGTTTGTTCCTTTTTTGGCTTGGGGAAAGAGGAATAAACTCATGATGTTCTTCCCTCAGGAAAATGGACTCAGAAATCCCAGAAGCCTTCCAGAAGGAGCTCACCTGCCTTGTCTGCCTGAATTTCCTTCTAGACCCAGTCACCATAGGCTGTGGGCACAGCTTCTGTAGGTCCTGTCTTTGTCTTTTCTGGGAACAAGCTGAAGTCCCTGCTAGTTGTCCAATGTGCAGACAACGATTAGAACAGAAAAACTTCAAAACCAATTTTCTTCTGAAGAATCTGGTGTCCATTGTCAGAAAAGGCAATCTCAGGCAATTCCTGAAGTGTGAGGAACACCTGTGTGGGACCCACAAGCAGATGAAGACGATCTTTTGTGAAGCCGACAAGAGCTTGCTGTGTTTGGTCTGCTCTCAAGGTCAGGAGCACAAGACTCACAGACACTGTCCTGCTGAAGAGGCTGCTGAGGAATCCTGGGTGAGTGATGCCTCTGAGAGCTCTTAGGAAGCTTGAGGATGGTACACCTGTGAGATTAAAATGATAATGCTTAAACCCTCTCTACTGAGTTGGTAAAGAATCCACCTGCAATGAAGGAGACCCTGGTTTGATTCTGGGTTAGGAAGATCCCATGGAGAAGTGATAGGCTACCCACCCCAGTATTCTTGGGCTTTCCTTGGGGCTCAGCTGATAAAGAATCCACCTGCAATGCTGGAGACCTGGGTTTGATCCCTGGGTTGGGAAGATCCCTTGGAGAAGGGAAAGGCTACCTACTCTAGTATTCTGGCCTAGAGAATTCCACAGACTATACAGTCCATGGAGACACAAAGAGCTGGACACAACTGAGAAACTTTGATTTTTACTGAGTGCCATGTACAGATCTAGTTAACAATAATAAAGTGGTGAAGAATATAGAGCAGTATACCTGCTTTATGGAACTTGTATCCAATGGCTGGCTGATAAAGATAACTGAAATTATTTGGGTGATATATTATTATGCTAGTGACACTGTTGGACCTTCATTTTAAGAAAGAAACTGTAAAATCTAAAAGTGCAAAAATACTTTTCATTGAATACAGGTTTTCTAATCCTGGACAAGAAGGAAGATATAGTACATTAAATTTTACAGAAGATAAACATAACTATATCCAAATTTTGATATCAGTTGCCACAGAAGCTGAAAATTAGTCATACCTTAGGCAGATAATTTGGAGAAGGCAATGGTACCCCACTCCAGTACTCTTGCCTGGAATATCCCATGGATGGAAGAGCCTGGTGGGCTGCAGTCCATGGGGTCGCTAAGAGTCTGACATGACTAAGCGTCTTCACTTTCACTTTTCACTTTCATGCACTGGAGAAGGAAATGGCAACCACTCCATTGTTCTTGCCTGGAGAATCCCAGGGATGAGGTAACCTGGTAGGCTGCCATCTGTGAGGTCTCACAGAGTCAGAAATGACTGAAGCAACTTAGCAGCAGTAGCAGCAGCAGCAGCAGGCAGATAATTACCTAATGGCGTGTGGATTTTTAGTGTAGAATTTCATACAACAGATCATGAGCAAGGGAAAACAGGGATGACCTGTGTCTCCCTCAAGGGTCTTTATCTAATAATCATCAGTATACGCCAATCTTTGGGCTCTGAAACTCCAATGTACTTGCTTTTCTTGTACTAAAATTCATAATTCTTTTACAGGAAAAGTTGGCAAACCAAATGAGATCTTTATGGGAAAAGATTCAAGAAACTGAAAGAAATCTCAAGAAAAATGGCAGAGGAACTGACCATTGGATGGTAAGTAGAAGAACATATTTCTCTGAAAAAACAGATTGAGGCAGACAGTGAGAAACTTACTATTAATAAAGTGAGCTGAAATCACCATGTATAGTGAAATTCAGAGAGTGAGTTGAACACCATCAGAAAAAATCTTCTAAGCATGATTCAACCAACATTTTCATGCTTCTCAAGCTCTTTAGAATCCAGTGGATCAATAACTAAAACAAAAGACCCATTAGAAGAAAGTTCTAAGGTAAATGTTTATGTGATATGGATGATTACATAGATGTGATTCAGGATCTCAAGGAAAATTTCTCAAGTTTAAGATCAATTCTAGTTTTGAAGTTCAAGTTCAAGTAAATGTTTAAAATTCCATGGGTTATTTCAGGCACAGATTTCTGTCAGTCATACATTCCAGAAAGTCATGTCATTGGGAACCACAAAGTACTTCAATCTGATTAGTACATGAGCCCAGGTGATACAAAGCAAACATAAGCAGCATTTTAAGGAGTGTGCCCATCGTGGTGAAGAGTGATTGTTCTCTGGCTAGAGAGTGATGTTGGTTCAGTTGGAGAAAATGTGACATGTTAAACAGCTCAGGGGGAAAGGAACAAGGAGAAAGAGTTGGTGCAAGAGAGTGAATTATTCAGTACCAGGAGGAATATGAAATGGAATGAAGAGAAATCATCTTCCAAACAATATGGGAAGAAGCTTGTGAACTTACAAGGAGGAAGAAAACTAATACACAGAGAAAAGAACACTAGAAAGAAATGACTGAGGCTGGACAACTGTCAAGGACAGGCAATCATTTTTAGAAAGATGTTTCCTGAGATTACCAACACTGAAAGTATTATGTAGCATGGCACTAAGAGAAAGCCAGGAGATACTGGGTGAACCATAAGCTTACGTATTAGCATTGAAATGAGAATATTGCATATGAAATATGAATCACCCATAAATTTCAATTGCTTACATGGGCTCTTTCACATTTAACAGGAGGCATATGAAAGAAATGATTCATGAAAAGATTTTCTCCAAGTGTTTCAGGAACTCCTGAATTACATGACAGTTGTTTGAGGAAAGGGCAGGTTTGGCTTCTGATCAGTTAAAATGAATGAAAACAAAGTGAAGGAAAGCGGAATAAACTTGGCTATAGCTTCTTGGGACATAACATGAATCAGAGTAAACTAAATGATGTTGAAATTCATCTCTCAACAGTTTTATGTGTATCGACATGGAGACATGATTAGGAGAACTTATCAGATGGCACCCCCATTTCTTCCAGAGGAAGAAGATTACTATGTAGAGAGTATTATAAAAGAAGGCCAAAACATATACAATCAGCTCATAAGAAGGAAAGAGAAAATAATTGGAAAGAAGAGAGAGCTCCGAGAAATACACAAGGAGCTCATTCAAATGTGCTCTAAACTAGATGTGGAGCTGCTCCAGGTAAGAACTGAGGCTGTGTTTGAAAGTACATTACCTGAAGTTCACACCTTTGACTTCCCTGACATGGTATATTTCTTCATCCCCTGTGACTAAGATGGGATTCTCTCCTACTTGGAAATATTATAGATAAAGTGCAACTATGCAAATTATGCCTGAGCAAGCTTTACAATATTCTGATCCTAGTGTTCCCCAGGGAATATTCTCTTTTAAAAAATCTCCTTTTGTAACTTGCTTCTATTAAAATCAGAAAGGAACAGCTTATATACTGACTCCATTTTTTGGTCTCCAAATGTGCAATGGGAGACATCTGGACAAAGCTTATATGTGTATGTATATACACATATACAAACACACATATACATGTATACATGTACACATCTCACTTCTTGTTGAGATATACCAGGTTTCATTAGACATTAGTTTGATGCTTATTACACTTGAGGTAACAGCCCCAAGAAAGATGAATATGCAAAGAGCAGAGGGTGAATCATTAGCACTCTTGTACTTTCTCTGTTTCACCTTTTGTTTTATTAACTCATCAAGAAATACATGCTATCCATATAAAATATGTTGTCCCAGAGTGCTTTTTTTTTCAGAAAGGAAAGGAAAACAGATTTCTCAGACTGTTTCTGGTGATGGTGATCCACACCAGAAGTTTTGCCAACCCAAATCCTGGCTGTCTATATATAAGGTCTAATTTGACTTTTTCTTTTTTTATTGACAGGAATTGGAAGACAAACTGAAATGGTAAGCTTTTCAATACTAATGAGGGCACCTGGGGGCTCTGAAAGAAATACAGCAGCACTTAACAAAGTGATGATTTAACTTACCTAGATAATGCTAGATTGCTTGTGTATGTGTGTCTGCACCTGTTTTGCTGAGTATGATTTCTTGCTCAAAAGGAAGTTAGCCTTTTTGCTCCTGTGGCAGGGGGAGGTATTATCCAGCTCAGTGCAAAAATTCTTCAGGTCAGTTCAGTTCAGTTGCTCAGTCATGTCTAGCTCTTTGCTACACCATGAACCGCAGCACGCCAGGCCTCCCTGTTCACCATCAACTCCCGGAGTTCACTTAGACTTGCGTCCATTGAGTCAGTGATGCCATCCAGCCATCTCATCCTCTGTCGTCCCCTTCTTCTCCTGCCCTCTATCGCTCCCAGCATCAAAGTCTTTTCCAATGAGTCAACTCTTCACATGAGGTGGCCAAACTACTGGAGTTTCAGCTTTAGCATCATTCCTTCCGAAGAAATCCTATTGTTGATCTCCTTCAGAATGGACTGGTTGGATCTCCTTGCAGTCCCAGGGACTCTCAAGAGTCTTCTCCAACACCACAGTTCAAAAGCATCAATTCTTTGGTGCTTAGCCTTCTTCACAGTTCAACTCTCACATCCACACATAACCACTGGAAAAACCATAGCCTTGACTAGGCGAACCTTAGTCGGCAAAGTAATGTCTCTGCTTTTGAATATGCTATCTAGGTTGGTCATAATTTTTTTCAAAGGAGTAAGCGTCTTTTAATTTCATGGCTACAGTCACCATCTGCAGCCCTAAAGAATAAAGTCTGACACTGTTTCCAGTGTTTCCTCATCTATTTCCCATGGGGTGATGGGACCGGATGCCATGATCTTCATTTTCTGAATGTTGAGCTTTAAGCCAACTTTTTCACTCTCCTCTTTCACTTTCATCAAGAGGCTTTTCAGTTCCTCTTCACTATCTGCCATAAGGGTGGTGTTATCTGCATATCTGAGGTTATTGGTATTTCTCCCGGCTATCTTGATTCCAGCTTGTGTTTCTTCCAGTCCCACGTTTCTCATGATGTACTCTGCATAGAGGTTAAATAAGCAAGGTGACAATATACAGCCTTGACATACTCCTTTTTCTATTTGGAACCAGTCTGTTGTTCCATGTCCAGCTCTAACTGTTGCTTCCTGAACAGCATACAGATTTCTCAAGAGGCAGGTCAGGTGGTCTGGTATTCCCATCTCTTTCAGAATTTTCTACAGTTTATTGTGATCCACATAGTCAAAGGCTTTGACATAATCAATAAAGCAGAAAGAGATGTTTCTCTGGAACACTCTTGCTTTTCTGAATGATCCAGTGAATGCTGGCAATTTTATTTCTGGTTCTTCTGCCTTTTCTAAAAACAGCTTGAACATCAGGAAGTTCACAGTTCACATATTGCTGAAGCCTGGCTTATAGCATTTTGAGCATTACTTTACTAGTGTGTGAGATAAAGATCAGTAATTTCTGATTTAGATTTCAAAATCACAAGCACCTAGAGGTGCAAAGACTAGTTTTTCTCAAATTTGAGGTTAGAGAGGCAATTGCCTCTGAGAAATGGACTGGAATCAGAGCAAGAAGAAGATTGAGAATAAATTTCCAAAAACAGCTCAATTCTATCCCATGAGGGTGCAGAAGGGATTTAGACGAAGAATGTTGAGCTGAAGAATGCTGTCTTATTGTAAAGGCTGTGTTTAGAATCCTTGGACAGCAGAAGGATGAACCGCATTTTTCTTTTACAGGAGTGAGTCAGCACAGCTGCACGTGCCTCAGCCTCTGCTCCCAGAACTCCCTGCGCGCCCCATGTCCGGGCTGATGGACTGGCTCAACCTCTTCCGAGGTGAGTGTCATCCCATTGGTGTGGCTGCTCTGCAGGGTCCTTTGGTGATAGTGTCCACAGATAGTCTTTTCCTGCTTAACTTTCACCTTGTGCAGGGAAACAGCCTGCAAATAGACAGGTAAAGACATATATGGTCACAGAATCACTAAAGTCCTGACAGAATACATGCAGACTGGTGCAGATATTGATTTGATTCAGGCCTCATCAAATATTTTTAAATTTCATAAAAAGTTGTGTAATGAAAAAAGTAACATGCTCCCAAAATGGCTCTTTGAGCTCTAGAAATATCGTGACATAAAACGTCAGCTGTTCATGGACTTCTAGAAAACTGGTAATTAAAACAGGATATTAAATTTCAGAGTTTAAGTGCAGTTAGAGTTTTAAAGCATTTTTTAAGAATACGTTTTCTTTTTCATTTATATTATTTTTAAAATATTTCTTTCTTTCTTTAGTTTTAGCCACACTGGGCCTTTGTTGCTTTGCCCAGGTTTCTCTTGCTGTGGTGAGCCAGGATACTCTTCATTACAGTGGTTGCCTTTCATTGCAGTGGCTTCTCTTGCTGCAGAAAACAAGAGACTCTTGAAGAGTGAGCTTCAATACTTGTAGCATGTGGGCTCAGTAGTGGTGGTTCCTGGGCTCAAGAGCACAGGCTCGGTAGTCATAAACCACAGGTTCAGTTGCTCCACAGCATGTGGAATCTTTCCAGATTAAGAATGTCCTTTAAATTTCCATGAAACATCTTGTCCACTCTGCTACCAGGGGAGTCCTAAAAACATTTTTGCTTAAAAAGTTCTTAGGAATTAAAGGCATAAAGTGCTTCTTTCTTTTACATAATTTGACAAAATACATAAGCCTCAAAAATCAAATTCAAAAATCACAAGTAAGCAAATGGTTGGATGATGAGCCCACAATGAGCTCCATGATAAACCTCACCCTGGAGGGTGATTTAGCAGATATGGAAGACTAGGCCTCAGTTTAGAATCACAGATCAAAGACAGAAAAGCCCTACAAAGAAACTACTTTAAAGAAGCCATCCTTAGATTGTACTCCTTCAGTGTCCATTTGCTAACTTAACTGTAATAGTAGAGCGACCACCAATTTTCCATTCTACAATGCAGCTTTTCCTTGCAAAATGGTGGTGAAGGTGGGGATAAGATATGTTGCCATGGTCTTGGAGGTGATCAATGCCCTGGAGTCCAATCTTTTAGATGTAATAAATATACAATATTATACTCAGCCAGAAGTCAACTTGACCTCCCTCTAACTTATAATCTCTGAACTTATAGGAAGATTTTTCCATTTTAATTAGTTCTTTCTTCAGCAGATATATTAGCAATATTTAAACCCAATTCCTTCCAATCAGAACTGCCCTTCCAATCTTACAATATATTTCCCAGTGAGACTCCAGGTGGATCATCTTCTCTGGTAAATAATTTGAATTTTAACATTGATTTTGACTGGTATTTTCTCTCATCTCTCCACAGTTAACTTTTCATTCAGTAATGAAGTAAGCAGTCATCACATCAGGCTGTTCGATGATGCAAGACATCTGACGGATGACATGACAGCCTCCATGCATCTTTGGATGGTGGAAGAGCAAAGTATTTTGCCTCATGGGGAGACAAGAGCTTCACCTCTGGCAAACAGTACTGGGAGATGCTTGTGGACAGCTCTTGGGACTGGGCTGTAGGTGTCTGTAAGGATTCCTGGATAAGGAAGGATGACGGCATACTGGACGAGTCCAACAGTGACAACTTTCTCCTTGTGTGTGCGAAGCAGGATGACCATTACCAACTCTGGACCACAGCCCCCACCACGCCTCTGTACATAGAGAGGCCTCTGGGCAGGGTTGGGGTGTTCCTTGATTCTGACAGTGGGAGTATTAGTTTCGTGGATGTTGCCAAGCGCACCCTCCTTTGGCGGTACAATGATGGTGTGTGCGCTTTCCCTGTCAGGCCCTTCATCTGCACTGGCCACAGGTGAGGATCTGAGTCATGGCCCAGATGGGATGCTCAGGACTCCTTCTCTGAGGGAGCCCTTGTCCACTGCAGCATATCAAGGAGACTTCCTGATCTTTAGGCTTTTTCTACTGTAATGGAGCTTCCTTTATTGTTATTTGATGTGAAGATAGTGTCAAATGCAAACTTCACTTAGTTGTCCTCCATATTGCTGACAATAAATTCTTCTCTTTTTACCATGTGTCCAGAATATATGTTGTGGTTTTCCCCTTCCTTCATGAGCTTCCTAAATTTACCACAATATGATCATGTGTTTCCTACTTCCTGGACCTCAATACAGGAACCAAGAACCTGCACAGCATAGGCAGACCTGGTCACCAACCAGGCCTACATCAGCCTGCAAACTTCTCCTGCTTCCTCCTAATCAACTCTGCCCTATATACATCTCTTCAACCTCAGGATGAAATCTGATTTACAAGGAAATTGCCATTGCCCTGGAAACTGGGAAAAGCATTTCTTTTAGAGAACTCAGAATTTGCATGTCTTTTTCTGTTACAATAGTATAAGGGAAACGACAGAAAGAATCTCCTAAAGAATGGCCCCTATGGCTCCCCTTTGGTATATTGAAATACCACCATCATTATCACCATACTTCAGGGCCATTATTAAATAAGGGCTACTTGAAGACATGATTTTTAGGACCATGGATATGATAATCCAGAAAGTTAAGTCAATGAGGGTGGGATAAGCAGGACAAAGTTCTCCTTAGGATAAATCTGGATGGTGTGGAATTACATTGCACTAAATAGAATGGCTCACAATTAAATACATTTGAATTATTTCTTTCTGAGATTTTCCATTTAATATTTCCTGAACAAGGTTTTAACCACCTGAGTAACAAATCAAGAAAAGCAAATCTGCAGATCAGTGGTTTACTGTGTATTACAAACTAATAATCTAGAGAAAAGAGTTAGAGAAGTGCTTGGACTTTGAATAATTTCCAAGTTTTCCTGTGGGTCATGTTACTGTGGAATACAGGATTAACATCTAGGTCATCAAAAAAGAAAGAAAAAACATAGCCAGTGATGAACTTTGTATACCATGGGGCCTCACATAAATATGAATTTCCACTCTAACAAAGGTTGAAATCCCAGGGTTGATCTCCTTCAAAATGGACTGGGTGGATCTCCTTGCAGTCCAAGAGACTCTCAAAACTCTTCTCCAACACAACAGTTCAAAAGCATCAATTCTTCAGCACTTAGCCTTTTTCACAGTCCAGCACTCACATCCATACATGACCACAGGAAAAACCATAGACTAGATGGACCTTAGTCGACTAGATGGACCTTAGTCGGCAGAGTAATGTCTCTGCTTTTGAATATACTATCTAGGTTGGTCATAACTTTTCTTCCAAGGAGTAAGCATCTTCTAATTTTATGGCTGCAGTCATCATCTACAATGGTTTTGGAGCCTCAAAAAATAAAGTATGACACTGTTTCCACTGTTTCCCCATCTATTTCCCATGAGTGATGGGACCAGATGCCATGATCTTTGTTTTCTGAATGTTGAGTTTTAAGCCAACTTGTTCACTTTCCTCTTTCACTTTCATCAAGAGGCTTTTCAGTTCCTCTTCACTTTCTGCCATAAGGGTGGTGTCATCTGCATATCAGAGGTTATTGATATTTCTCCTGGCAATCTTGATTCCAGCTTGTGTTTCTTCCAGTCCAGTGTCTCTCATGACGTACTCTGTATAGAATTTAAATAAGCAGGATGACAATATATATCCTTGACAGACTCCTTTTCTATTTGGAACCAGTCTGTTGTTCCAAGTCCAGTTTTAACTGTTGCTTCCTGACCTACACACAGATTTCTCAAGAGGCAGGTCAGGTGGTCTGGTATTCGCATCTCTCCCAGAATTTCCACAGTTTATTGTGATCCACACAGTCAAAGGCTTTGACATAGTCAATAAAGCAGAAAGAGATGTGTTTCTGGAACTCTCTTGCTTTTTCCATGAGCCAGCTGAGGTTGGCAATTTGATCTCTGATTCCTCTGCCTTTTCTAAAACCATCTTGAACATCAGGGAGTTCATGGTTCACATATTGCTGAGGCCTGGATTGGAGAATTTTGAGCATTACTTTACTAGCATGTGAGATGAGTGCAATTCTGCGGTAGTTGGAGCATTCTTTGGCATTGCCTTTCTTTGGGATTGAAATGAAAACTGACCTTTTCCAGTCCTGTGGCCACTGCTGAGTTTTCCAAATTTGCTGGCGTATTGAGTGCAGGACTTTCACAGCATCAACTTTCAGGATTTGAAACAGCTCAACTGGAATTCCATCACCTTCACTAGCTTTGTTCATAGAGATGCTTTCTAAGGCCCACTTGACTTCACATTCCAGGATGTCTGACTCTAGGTGAGTGGTCACACCATCGTGATTATCCGGGTCATGAAGATCTTTTTTGTACAGTTCTTCCATGTATTCTTGTCACCTCTTCTTAATATCTTCTGCTTCTGTTAGGTCCAGACCATTTCTGTCCTTCATCGAGCCCATCTTTGCATGAAATGTTCCCTTGGTATCTCTAATTTTCTTGAAGAGATCTCTAGTCTTTCCCATTCTTGTCCTCTATTTCTTTGCATTGATCGCTGAAAAAGGCTTTCTTATCTCTTCTTGCTATTCTTTGGAACTCTGCGTTCAGATGCTTATATCTTTCCTTTTCTCATTTACTTTTCACTTTTCTTCTTTTCACAGATATCTGTAAGGCCTCCCCAGACAGTCATTTTGCTGTTTTTCACTTCTTTTCTTGATCCCTGTCTCCTGTACAACGTCACGAACCTCATTCCATAGTTCATCAGGCACTCTATCAGATATAGATCCTTAAATATATTTCTGACTTCCACTGTATAATCATAAGGGATTTGATTTAGGTCATACCTGAATGATATAGCCGTTTTCCCTACTTTTTTCAATTTAAGTCTGAATTTGGTAATAAGGAGTTCATAATCAGAGCCACAGTCAGCTCCCAGTCTTGTTTTTGCTGACTATATAGAGCTTCTCCATCTTTGGCTGCATAGAATATAATCAATCAGATTTCGGTGTTGACCATCTGGTGATGTCCATGTGTAGAGTCTTGGATTGTTGAAAGTGGTGTTTGCTATGACCAGTGCATTTTCTTGGCAAAACTCAATTAGTCTTTGCCATGCTTCAGTCCACATTCCAAGGCCAACTTTGTTACTCCAGGTTTTTCTTGACTTCCTACTTTAGCATTCCAGTCCCCTAAAATGAAAAGTACATCTTTTTTGGGTGTTAGTTCTAAGAGGTCTTGTAGGTCTTCACAGAACCGTTCAACTTCAGCCTCTTCAGCATTACTGGTTGGGACATAGCCTTTGATAACTGTGATATTGAATGGTTTGCCTTGGAAACGAACAGAGATCATTCTGTCATTTTTGAGATTGCATCCAAGTACTGCATTTCAGATTCTTTTGTTGACCATGATGGCTACTCCATTTCTTCTGAGGGATTACTGCCCACAGTAGTAGATACAATGGTCATCTGAGTTAAATTCACCCATTCCTGTCCATTTTAGTTCGCTGTTTCCTAGAATGTCAACGTTAACCCTTGTCATCTCTTGTTTGACCACTTCCGATTTGCCTTGATTCATGGATCTTGCATTCCAGGTTCCTATGCAATATTGCTCTTTACAACATCGGATCTTGCTTTTTGTATGAACATATATATATATGTATATACATGTGTGTGTGTGTGTGTGTGTGTGTGTACTTGTATAGCTATATGCTTTCATTTTTCTTAGGTGAATACTTAGGACTCAGATGAATAGATTATATATCTAACTTTTTAATAAATGAAAATATAGCTTCACTATTTCATATTTCCAGTAGCAGAATGTGAATGTCAACGTTCACCCTTGTCATCTCTTGTTTGACCACTTCCAATTTGCCTTGATTCATGGACTTGACATTCCAGATTCCTATGCAATATTGCTCTTTACAGCATCGGATCTTGCTTCTATCACCAGTCATGTGCACCACTGGGGATTATTTTTGCTTTGTCTCCATCCCTTCATTCTTTCTGTAGTTATTTCTCCTCTGATCTCCAGTAGCATATTGGGCACCTAATGACCTGGGCAGTTCCTCTTTTGATATTCTATCATTTTGCCTTTTCATACTGTTCATGGGTTTCTCAAGGCAAGAATAGTAAAGTGGCTTGCCATTCCCTTCTCCAGTGGACCACATTCTGTTAGCCCTCTCCACCATGACCCGCCCATCTGGGTTGCCCCGCGGCTATGGCTTGGTTTCACTGAGTTAGAGAAGCCTGTGGTCCTAGTGTGATTAGATTGACTAGATTCCTGTGAGTATAGTTTCAGTGTTTCTGCCCTCTGATGCCCTCTTGCAACACCTACCATCTTATTTGGGTATCTCTTCACGGCTGCTCCAGCAAAGCACAGGTGCTTCTCCTTACCTGGAATGCTAAAGTATGAAGTCAGAAAACACCTGGAGTAACAGGAAAATTTGGCCTTGGAATGCGGAAACACTCTTCCAACAACACAAGAGAAGACTGTACACATGGACATAACCAGATGGTCAACACAAAAATCAGATTGATTATATTTTCTGCAGCCAAAGATGGAGAAGCTCTATACAGTCAACAAAAATAAGACCAGGAGCTCAGATCATAAACTTCTTGTTACCAAATTCAGGCTTAAATTGAAGAAAGTAGGGAAAACCGCTAGACCATTCAAGTATGACCCAAATCAAAACCCTTATAATTATACAGTGGAAGTGAGAAATAGATTTAAGGGTCTAGATCTGATAGATAGAGTGCCTGATAAACTATGGAATGAGGTTTGTGACATTGTACAGGAGACAGGGATCAAGACTATCCCCATGGAAAAGAAACAAAAAACAGCAAAATGACTGTCTGGGGAAGCCTTACAGATATCTGTGAAAAGAAGAAAAGTGAAAAGTAAATGAGAAAAGGAAAGATATAAGCATCTGAACGCAGAGTTCCAAAGAATAGCAAGAAGAGATAAGAAAGCCTTTTTCAGCGATCAATGCAAAGAAATAGAGGACAAGAATGGGAAAGACTAGAGATCTCTTCAAGAAAATTAGAGATACCAAGGGAACATTTCATGCAAAGATGGGCTCGATGAAGGACAGAAATGGTCTGGACCTAACAGAAGCAGAAGATATTAAGAAGAGGTGACAAGAATACATGGAAGAACTGTACAGAAAAGATCTTCATGACCCGGATAATCACGATGGTGTGACCACTCACCTAGAGTCAGACATCCTGGAATGTGAAGTCAAGTGGGCCTTAGAAAGCATCTCTATGAACAAAGCTAGTGAAGGTGATGGAATTCCAGTTGAGCTGTTTCAAATCCTGAAAGTTGATGCTGTGAAAGTCCTGCACTCAATACGCCAGCAAATTTGGAAAACTCAGCAGTGGCCACAGGACTGGAAAAGGTCAGTTTTCATTTCAATCCCAAAGAAAGGCAATGCCAAAGAATGCTCCAACTACCGCAGAATTGCACTCATCTCACATGCTAGTAAAGTAATGCTCAAAATTCTCCAATCCAGGCCTCAGCAATATGTGAACCATTGAACTCCCTGATGTTCAAGATGGTTTTAGAAAAGGCAGAGGAATCAGAGATCAAATTGCCAACCTCAGCTGGCTCATGGAAAAAGCAAGAGAGTTCCAGAAACACATCTCTTTCTGCTTTATTGACTATGTCAAAGCCTTTGACTGTGTGGATCACAATAAACTGTGGAAATTCTGGGAGAGATGCGAATACCAGACCACCTGACCTGCCTCTTGAGAAATCTGTGTGTAGGTCAGGAAGCAACAGTTAAAACTGGACTTGGAACAACAGACTGGTTCCAAATAGAAAAAAAGGAGTCTGTCAAGGATATATATTGTCATCCTGCTTATTTAAATTCTATACAGAGTACGTCATGAGAGACACTGGACTGGAAGAAACACAAGCTGGAATCAAGATTGCCAGGAGAAATATCAATAACCTCTGATATGCAGATGACACCACCCTTATGGCAGAAAGTGAAGAGGAACTGAAAAGCCTCTTGATGAAAGTGAAAGAGGAAAGTGAACAAGTTGGCTTAAAGCTCAACATTCAGAAAACGAAGATCATGGCATCCAGTCCCATCATTTCATGGGAAATAGATGGGGAAACAGTGGAAACAGTGTCATACTTTATTTTTTTGAACTCCAAAACCACTTCAGATGGTGACTGTAGCCATGAAATTAAAAGACGCTTACTCCTTGGAAGAAAAGTTATGACCAGCCTAGATAGTATACTCAAAAGCAGAGACATTACTTTGCCGACTAAGGTCCATCTAGTCAAGGCTATGGTTTTTCCTGTGGTCATGTATGGATGTGAGAGTTGGACTATGAAGAAGGCTGAGTGCCAAAGAATTGATGCCTTTGAACTGTGGTGTTGGAGAAGACTCTTGAGAGTCCTTTGGACTGCAAGGAGATCCAACCAGTCCATTCTGAAGGAGATCAGCCCTGGGATTTCTTTGGAAGGAATGATGCTAAAGCTAAAACTCCAGTACTTTGGCCACCTCATGTGAAGAGTTGACTCATTGGAAAAGACTTTGATGCTGGGAGGGATTTGGGGCAGGAGGAGTAGGAGACAACAGAGGATGAGATGGCTGGATGGTATCACTGACTCGATGGACATGAATCTGAGTGAACTCTGGGAGCTGGTGATGTACAGGGAGGCCTGGTGTGCTGCGAGTCATGGGGTTGCAAAGAGTTGGACATGACTGAGCGACTGAACTGAACTGAGGGCTTGTCCTAAAAGTTTAATATGCCCGAAACTAAAGGCAACTCAGACCTGGGATATTCCAACAGGAGATGAAAATTTATGAATGTAACTAAATTTCTCCCATTGCACAATTAAAGATCAAAACATTGAATGGTAGTACAAAGTTGTTGCTTTCTGGTTTTTACACAATAAAGTTACAAAAGGAGATTTTGAGAAAGGAATATTCCCTGAGCTGTCACCATCATCACAATTCTGCAAAGCTTGCTCAATCATGATTTGCATGAGTTGCACTTTTTCTA
Organism: Madoqua kirkii; assembly: GCA_006408675.1. NCBI lineage: Eukaryota > Metazoa > Chordata > Mammalia > Artiodactyla > Bovidae > Madoqua > Madoqua kirkii. The sequence continues at coordinate 44,232 of SJYC01029935.1, read as the reverse complement.
TAATATTTCCCACTAGGAGAGACTCCCACCTTAGGATGCAGGAGATGAAAAAATAGACCCCTGGTACCATCTAATGGGCATCAAAGGTGTGAGCTTCAGATAATACATTTTTCAGCCCTCGGTCCTTACCTGGAGCAGCACCCACATTTGGTTTCTAGGACTTTTCTTGAATTCTTTATATATTACTTTGAGATCTACCTTCTTTCCACTCAGTTCCTTTTATTTCTTTCTGATTGGCTTACAAATCTTTTGGCCTTCCTTTGTAATAAACCCTTTGTAGTAATTTTCTCTCTCCTAAAAAATTGGAGTTACCATCTGATAAGTTTTCCTAATCATGTCTCCGTATCCATTCATGTAAAACTATTGGGAGAGGGGTTTCGACAGCATTTAGTTTGTGTTGACTCATTCTGTCTCCCAAGAAGCTACACTCATCTTAAATTCATATCTCTCCTCTCAAAAATTAAACTTATTCCTCTTTCTTTTACTTATTTTTCGTGGTTTTTGACTAGGTCAAGATTCAAATCCACACTTTTCTCAAATAACTTCCACCTATTTCATACAGATGTTTCTGAAACATCTGGAGACAATTTTTTCATGGGTCATTTCATATGCCTCCTATCAAATCTTTAAGACCCAGGCAAGCAATTGAAATCTATGAGTAATTCATGCATCATGTGCAATATCCTGATTTCAACGTTAAGAAGTAAATTTATGTCTCATCTCAAACCTCCCAAACACCATAGCTTGACTTCTCTCTGAGCAGCTATGTTCCGTTTTAACCTCAGGGTGGGTATTCTAAGGAAAGATCTTTAGATTTTCATCTACTGCCCTCAAACAATGCTCATCATCCCAGTCATTTCTTTCATTCCTTTTCTGTCTACAGACAGGTTCTGTAAGGTCACAGGCTCCTACCTGCATTGTTTAGAAAGTCATTCATCATGATTCCATTGCATATTCCTTTCCAGTATTAATGAATTCACTTTCTTACTCTTTATCTGTTTCTCTTTATTCCTTTCCCTCCTGAAGTTTTTCTTTAATGTGTCACACTTTCTGCTTACTCTCTAGATAATGAGCTGTTACTCTTCACCATGATACTCACATCTCTTAAATTGCTGTTCAATTTCCTTTGTATCCACCTGAGCTCTGGTACTAATCAGATTGAAATCACCTGTGTTTTTCAATAATATGTCCCTTATTTTCTAGAATGTACGACTTATACAGAAATCTGTGCCTGAAATAACCCATGAATTTTTAAATGCCCCCTTGATCTTCAGAATGAGAACTGATCTTAAACCTGAGAAGTTTCCCCTGAGATCCTGAATCCCTGGTGTGGAGTTGTCCACGTTTCATCATGTGCCTCCATCTCAGCACTTGTGCCACATTCTTCTAGTGGATCTTTTGCTGTAGTTCCTGATCCATTAGATTCCAAAAAGTCCAAGAGTCTTGGAAATGTAGCTTGAAATGGTACGTGAAATATTATTCTAGCATTTTTTAGCACATGATTGTTTCACCTCAAACTATTAAGGGACAAGTTTCCAGCATGTGTGCCTCGATCTTTTTCAAACAGAAATGCATTCTCCTATTTGCTACCCAAGCATCAGTTCCTTCGCCATATTTTTTGAGGTTTCTTTCAACATCCTGTATCTTGTCCCATAAAATTCTCATTTGGTTTGCCAGCTTATCCTATAAAATAATTGACTTTTAGCCCCAGAAAAGATTGAAGTTTCAGGCCCCAAACAAGGTCGTGTACTAGGGAATATCAGATACAGGAACTGGAGGAAAATTAGCAAGGCCATAAGAGATCACTACATTTCCCTTTTCTTCCTCACTAATTTCACAGTTTCAAGAGATTCTACACCCAGAACCACACCCAGGGAATCATCATTTTAGAGAAAGGAACAAGGTTTTGTTGAAGATAGATAATTTTCAGATACTGTGGGATCTTGTATCAGAGTTTGATTCTAGTGATGTTTGTCCCTTGTTAATTTCCATGTACTGAATCTTCCTTCCTTTTCCGGGGTTAGGAAACCAGGAACCAATGAAAAAGACTTTTTATGCTTGTAGATTTTGGAGTCAAAGACTTTTTCTCAAAATGAAGGCTTTACAGAGTGCTGAGCATAATAATGTGTCATCCAAATAATCACGGGGGCTTCCTGGTGGCTCAGCAGTAAAGAATCTGCATGCCAATGCAGGGGATGTGGGTTCAGTCCCTGGGTCAGGAACATCCTCTGGAAAAGAAAATGGCAACCCACTCCAGTATTCTTGACTGGTAAATACCAGGGACTGAAGAGCCTGGTGGGTCACAAAGTCAGACATGACTTTACAACAAATTGACTTCATAAGCAAGCAGTGGATACAAGCTCCATAAAGGCAGGTGTGCTACAGCATTTTCTTCACAACTGTATCACTGCTAACTAGATTTGTCCTGGCATTCAGTAAAGAGAAGTTTCAGTCATCATCATGATCATCATATCCTTTTAGTCTCAGGTGTACCGTCCCCAAGCTTCGTAAGAGCTCTCAGAGGCATCACTCACCCAGGATTCCTCAGCAGCCTCTTCAGTGGGACAATGTCTGTGAGTCTTGTGCTCCTGACCTCAAGAGCAGACCAAAGAGAGCAAGCTCTTGTTGGCTTCACAGAAGATCATCTTTGTCTGCTTGTGGGTCCCACACAGGTGTTCCTCACACTTCAGGAATTGCATGAGATTGGCTTTTCTGACAGTGGATACTAAAATCTTCAGAAGAAAATTGGTTTTGAGGTTTGTCTGTTCTGATCGTTTTCCCCACCTGGACAACTGGCAGGGACTTTGGCTTGTTCCCAGAAAAGACAAAGACAGGACCTACAAACGCTGTGCCCACAGGCTATGGTGACTGGGTCTAGAAGAAATTCAGGTAGATGAGGCAGGTGAGCTCCTTCTGGAAGGCTTCTGGGATTTCTGAGTCCATTTTCCTGAAGGAAGAACATCAGGAGTTTATTCCTCTTTCCCCAAGGCATAAAGGAACAAGCAAATTAGACTTGAGGGATGACTCAACTGAGGAACTGTATTGGGAACAGAAGAGACTGGAGTTTGCTTTGACACAAATGAAAAACTGAGACACAAAGAGAGCTCTCAAGAGCTGCAGGAAATTTTCTCGACTGCCAAACAAACAGTATCTACTTCCTGCCCCCTTTTCCTCTACCTAGAGGAGAACTTCAATTTTGTTGAAGTCTTATTTTCCTCTAAGTAGCATGAGCTTCAGGAGTTAGATGTAATTTATAGCTCTTGTTATGGGTCTTGATTGCCCTAAACAGTCAATCACAATGCTCCATGCCAGTCATTGATTTAGCACATGATACTTGACTAAGCTTGTATTTTATTACTTCCTATGATTGTCAGTATCCCTGTGATTGGATGTCCTTTGTTTTATCTCAATCTAAATTCACATCCACAATCAGTTTTTTTTCTCTCCAAAACACTTTCTGAATACATTCAGAGTTAATGAAGATGAAACTAAATTTTGTCAAATAGGATCCTATGTAACAGAAACTATTAACATAAGCTAACTATATTTAATTGTGTGTGCATGCATGCTCAGTTGCTTCAATCGTGTCTGAATCTTTGGGTCCCTGTAGACTGTAGCCCGCCAAGATTCTCCAGACAAGAATACTGCAGTGGATGGCTGTACTTTCTTCCACGGAATCTACCCAAAGCAGGGATTGAACCTAGGTCTCCTGTGTTGCAGGCATGCCGGGAGCCAGTGTGAGGAACTCCGCCCATGGCAAAGGTCATGAGGAAGGAGGTGTGGCATATGCAAAGGCGGGATCGAGCCTCAGGAAAACCCTGTTCCCGAGCATCTACCCCCCAAACCAGAGTCTGCCTATTTTACTGCTTTATGCTTTCACCTATACCTCTGACTTTACGGGGGATTATCCCCCACCACCTCTTTCAGAGAAAGAGTTAACCTACAGTTTCAGTTAATAAAAATTCCTGGGCATGACAAGAGTGTTTCAACTTACAAACTCCTCTGAAGGTTATCTAACCTATCTGAACAGGTTCGTCTGGTCACATGTGATTGTTCACAGCCTCCCAACCATTAGAGGCACGAGATGTTTTAAAACTTTTCAAAGACAGATTCTTTTGGGAAGTTAGTATAGTGGGTTGACTAGGAATTATATTGGTGAAGGGTTTTTCATTTATTGGGCCACTGTTTGCTGCTAAATCCCCTGCCCTTATACATGTTAATGAATATATAACTAGCATATAGGAGAAATAAGTATTAACCTTTAAGATTAATCATGTTAAACCTTAGGCTAAGTAAATTCCTTTCTTAATTGTACCCCCACTACACCCTCACTCTATAGGAATGCAACTTTATCTAGTACCTTCAGAGGGTGGCGCCTGGTATAAGAAAAAATCACCCCTGGAAAAAATAAGTTTTCTGGTCAGCTGACCATTGTCAGAAAGAAAGGATCATAAAATGAGAACAATGTAAAGCTGGCTTAGGGATCAAGAGTTCCAATGATAGCTTACTGAAGTCTCAAGATCCAGGTGAGCTCCAAACACTCCCTCTCAGTACTGAAGAAAACTTTGGCTCCTGGAGTCTCCTAATACTGAATCTCTAAACCCCACCCATTTGCTCCAAATGATTGTATTTCATCAATCTTCCAGTGGGGTTAATACGGATGATGAGATTCCCTGAAACAAGATAAGACTGCTTTAACACCTCGGCTTATCTACATACATGTCTCTACAATCATCTGCTCATCAAGAGTCACTGACTGTACTACAAACTCGCCCTGAAATACATTGATATGTGACTTTCTAAATATGAATCATTTTTATTTTTAACTTACAAAAAAAGTTGGAAAGATTATTTCATCACCTAGAGAGTTTAGCTAATGTCTTGGAAAACTTGGAAATCTGTTTCTTGAGGTTCGTTTAAATATGTTCGGTCATTGGAGGAGGAGCTTTATTTTATCAATTCATTGATTTTTGCATTTTAAAGGAACAGTGTAATATAAGAACTCCTGTGGTCACCACTCCAGAATGGAAACATCTCTTTCCCCTCACCCTCACACTCCAGATCTAGTCCCCTAGTGCCCCCCAGCAACAACAGCACAGGGGTTTCTGCCTGGTGCTCCCCACCCAGCTCATGCAGGACAGTAGAGGAAGGCCCCAGCTCAGACACACCTTCAGGCAAATGACATTAAAAGGTTGTTCTGGAACAAAACAGAAACCTAGTGACCACAGTGGGAAAGTTAGGACAAAGACATATTTTGAAGAAATAACACATATCCTCACCTTTCTGTCCTGATATATTTCCCATTGGACAATCAGCTGGAGAGAGCAGCATTTTTGGAAAGAGTTGGAATCAGGACCCTGCTTTTACTTCTTGCAAGACACCTGTACTATTTATATATATTTTAAGGAGTTGATGGCTTCTCAGGTGGCTCAGTGGTGAAGAATCCACCTGCAATGCAGGACACACAGGAGACACGGATTTGGCCCCTGGGTTGGGAAGATCCACTTGAGAAGGAAATAGCAACTCACTTCAGTATACTTGCCAAGAAAATTCCATGGACTGAGGAGTCTGGAGGGCTACAGCCCATAGGGTCACAAAGAGTCGGACATAACTGAAATGACTGAACATGCATGTAGGCAAGGCATCAATGCTCCTAAATGTTTATGAATGTGCATTTTAAAATGATCTTGAAGATTCATAGACTTAGAGATAAACTTATGGATGTCAGCAGGGAGAATGGGAGGAAGAGGGATAGTCAGGGAGTTTGGGATGGACAGGAACACACTGCTGTATTTAAAATGGATAACCAACAAGGACCTACTATATAGCACATAGAACCTTGCTTAATGATATGTGGCAGCCTGGATGGGAAGAGGGTTTGTGGGACAATGGATACATGTATATGTATGGCTGAGTCCTTTTGCTGTTCACTGGAGACTATCATGACACTGTTTGTTAATCAGCTATATACTCCAATGCAAATTTTTAAGTTTTTTGCGAATGAAAATAATCTTGAATTGCAAAAGCACAACCACTGTCTTTGGGGGGGGGAGGCGCCCACAATTGTTATAAGCATCCCCAGATCATTATTTTTCAATTCTTAACTAATTTTCCTAGCACCTTTCTTTGATAAGTGAAGTATGGTAGTATAGGTTAATTTCTACAATAATATTTTGTGTTCCAAATTAGTCATAAAGTGTTTTTAGGAATGCTGACATAAAGGTGACTTTATATTATTTCTCTGTTTTACTGTATTTACAAATTGCAGCAGTCACAAAAATCAGTACATCAGATACAAGTATACAGTTTCCTCTTTGGAACACATGGGTATTCTGGATCTCCTCAGTGGAAGAGTTTGGTGATGGTGTTAGCCTAGAGTTCTCAGAAGTGGATGACATTAGGACTGTAAGTGCGTGTTCAATGAAAAGTTTGCCCCTGCAGACTATATATACATCCTCCTATTAAAAATATACTTTAAAAAAGTCAGCTGCTCAGACAGCAGCTAGGAAGATAAATTAGTGTAAGCTCTCTAGTTTAGAATCAGGATGAGACACTTATGTCTGCAAACTCCCTTCATGATAGCCCTTGGATTAGTTTAGTGCTTGTGTGAATAATCATAGACTGGGTGACCCTGTAGGCATGTTTTAACCTGGCTGCTGCCTTCACTTCCCCTCGTCATGTAGCCCTGCCAAGTTGGCATGTCGCAAAGTCATTGTGAGTTTATATGCCAAGGAATTTACCAAATATAAAAATACCTCCTTGTTCTATTATATTATGAAGACTGCACTGAGTAAGTGTACTAGGTAGACAGTCTGGAACTCAATAAATTGATCATATTTGATCATACACATTATGAATGCAAGAGAAAGAAATTAGGGGCAAGATTACTGTTTGTGAACTTGACTGGTTTCAGTGGATTTCTATTTTTTAACCTTGTAACATTCAATATGGTGAACTGTTTTTCAGGTTTTTTTGCTGTCATATGGAGTCAACTGTTTTACAATATTAACTAGTTAAAAAAATATACAAGAGATCAGAGACTAAGTGCAAACTATTGTCACTTACATAGTTTAATATGTAGCATATTTTGTTCAATGATATCCCATATTTCAGAAATTCTGATTGATTTTCTATTTACTGATTTAGTTATTGAAAATGCTATGTAATACATTCTTTGGTCCATGTATCCTTGTTTGTAATAATTTCTATTGGAAAGAATGCTAGAGGTGATGTTTCTAGGTCAAAAGACTTATATAATTCCTTGGAAAGCCCAAGAAGCCCCTGATGAGTGGTTATTACAAGTTACACCATGATTTGAACTATGCACTAAGCACCATTCCTTTTGTTTACTAACCTGATATAAATAAGCATACCACTTTATTCCTGAACCCCAGTCTGGTTCATTTATGCAGGTAAAGCACATTGCTTATAATATAGATGAACCTTGAAAGCATTAAGTGAAAGTAATAGTCATAAATTGTGTGAACCCATTTAATTGAAGCTATATAATAGAAAAAGTCATGAAAAATAAAACTGGATTAAGGGGGTGACAAGACAGGGAAAGGGATATGGGGAGTAAATATGTGCATTGTTTTCTTTTGGGAGTGATGGATGTTTTGCCCAGAGTCCGGATCCCAGAACTGAGAGAATAAGACATCCACAGCAATGCAAAAGCAAAAAGGGGTTTTATTGCTAGCTTGAGCTAGGACTCCCATCTCATCCAGCCCAGTGGAGTCTTGATGAGAGCCTCAAGCTCTGTATTACAGCAGTATTTATACATTTAGCCCAGTTCAAATGTTGCAACAGTAGAGATGGCAAACAGCGATTGGTTAGTTCATGCGTGCGCAGGATTTTTCAAATCACACAAATCACAAAATCTCATTGGTCAAATCACACAAATCACAAAATCTCATTGGCTCAGGTTTGAATCAAAATCCCAATTTTGATTGGCTTGTTGTTTGGCGCTTTGCCAGGGTGTAGTTCCCCAGAATCATGACTTAGGCTTTAATCCAGTTTGGCACCAGAGGGGACTTTCCCAGGGTGTGGTTTCCCCTCACGACTCAGGTTTTACAAGAATCTGAATCTTAGGCTTAGTATAGCTTGTTGAGCCTGTCACGGCTCAGGTCTGGTCCCTTAACAATGGATATGTTCTGAAATTAGACAGTTCTTGTTTTACAAACTTTTGTATATTAAAAAAAAAAACCCACTGAATTATGTATTTTAAATGGCATAATCGTTATGGTATGTAACTTCTATGTTAATAGAATTATTATTTAAAACAGAAAAGCAATTGATTATATTTTATGAAATACTCCATAATAACTTTTTATTAGAAGAAAATTTAATTAACAAACTTATACATTCAACATGGTCATGCCATTTTATACAGACATACAGTCACTATGCTTCATTAAATTATAGTGTGCTCAGAGATAGCCAGGGATTATTATCCTATGGCCTCACATGAGGTTTTGCAGAATAATTACCTCAGAGGAGAAGTAAAAATAATGGTCACAGAATTTGACAGTTCATGAAGACCTAAGACAAAGGAAAGGCTTCAGAGGGAAGGAAAAGGGGGAAGGAAGGAAACTGTATATGAGGGATCCTCTGCAAACGTCATAGAAGCTCACAATTCCATTGTCATAATCCAGAAACATCCCAATCTTACCCAGAGGCCTTTTCACATACTGAATGTAGGGTGGGGCATTGGTGAAGAGACTATACTGATTGTTCACCTTCTTGGAAAACAGAACACATGCTTCTTCAGAATAAATGCTGATATTAGTATCAGTTATCAAGATATCTTTGCAGATGCCCAGAATCCAGCTGGAGGAGTGCATCACATCCAGCTCCCAGTAATGCCTCCCGGAGGTGAAGGCCCGAGCTCCCCAGGACATGACACTCTCCACAATTTGAGGCTGTCTGGATGCTCTGTGGTGCTCATCTCTGAACATCAAACTTGCATCATTACCATCCTCAGAAAGGCTCATGTGGTGAATGGTCATTGTCTGACTCAGAATGTTATCCACTGCAGAAAGAGCAGAAATTAGGTTAGCAAGTGCGATTTCCATGTCTCTGAGAGGCAGAAGGAAGAGGTTCCCTACCCATTGAGATTTTTTTTTTCATTTTCCCTCTTCCAAGGAAACCCAAAACAAAGACATCAAAGTGAGTTCAGACTGCCCTTCTACGAAGAGGAAGAGTTACTACTATACATGGCATATAGAAAAACCTTAAATCATATCAAAAAAGAAGACAGATATATCATGAACTGTATGAAGTCTTGATTTAATCTCAGTCTCTTGATAACACTCTGAAAACTGAATATTATATTTCTTTATAACCATATGAGCAATGTGATTGCTCTATTTTGGTCTATGTCAGATGTAACTAAATATATGTAAATGACTTTGCATTTTCATTAAACTATAGGTTGGAAAGTGCAGTTTTGATCTTTGCAATCCAAATATACAGGCAGAAAAGATGCATCAACTTGAGAAAGTCATATAGTATCATCATTACAGATAAAAATAAAATAACATTAAAAGGAGGCTCCTTCCCAGGAAGCTCTAATGAAGTGTAGTCCTGGTCACCACAGGGCTGACCCTCACCTCTGAAGTTGTTCAGCATGTCTATGATTCCAGTGACAGGCCAGCAAGTGAGCTCTGGATTCACTGGCTGAGGCTTCTGCATCTTTGCCAAGTCAGTCCTGTAACAAATGACATAGATACAAGTCAAGGCCAAAGACTAATCACATGACCATTACATAAAAAGCAGTTTTTAACCCAGGAAATTTTGTTAGAATTCTATTTTTGGTTAATTGCATATATAATATATTCTACACAGTTTGGAATATAAAAACATCACCAGATTTTTTTCCTAAATATAAATTATATCAAATTTCAACTTCCCCATCAGATATCATTCCAGTTTTCAACTCATTGACCCTCATTTCCTTCCTCTGTTCCATATCAGGTAATGCAAAGATACTGGGCATTTTACAGACAGAAAATTAGGGCTAAGCCTTTGAGACTTCAGTTAGTAAGTAGTCATCAAGGATACATTCAGTGTCTACAAGGAAGAGAGCCAGACCTATTTTCTCTGGTCAGCCCAGAAAGGGACTCCAATTCCAAGCTGGTTATTTTGGTCCAAAAAGTATACCTTCTCAGTGGGCAGCAGAAAGTCACACCCTCTGAGGTTCTGCCTACAAGGGACCTTGCAATGATGGAACAAGGTGAGTCACTGATACTCCTTAAAACAAAAGGACAGTATTAAAAGGGGGAAGGAAGGAAACTGTATATGAGGGATCCTCTGCAAACGTCATAGAAGCTCACAATTCCATTGTCATAATCCAGAAACATCCCAATCTTACCCAGAGGCCTTTTCACATACTGAATGTAGGGTGGGGCATTGGTACAGAGACTATACTGATTGTTCACCTTCTTGGAAAACAGAACACATGCTTCTTCAGAATAAATGCTGATATTAGTATCAGTTATCAAGATATCTTTGCAGATGCCCAGAATCCAGCTGGAGGAGTGCATCACATCCAGCTCCCAGTAATGCCTCCCGGAGGTGAAGGCCCGAGCTCCCCAGGACATGACACTCTCCACAATTTGAGGCTGTCTGGATGCTCTGTGGTGCTCATCTCTGAACATCAAACTTGCATCATTACCATCCTCAGAAAGGCTCATGTGGTGAATGGTCATTGTCTGACTCAGAATGTTATCCACTGCAGAAAGAGCAGAAATTAGGTTAGCAAGTGCGATTTCCATGTCTCTGAGAGGCAGAAGGAAGAGGTTCCCTACCCATTGAGATTTTTTTTTTCATTTTCCCTCTTCCAAGGAAACCCAAAACAAAGACATCAAAGTGAGTTCAGACTGCCCTTCTACGAAGAGGAAGAGTTACTACTATACATGGCATATAGAAAAACCTTAAATCATATCAAAAAAGAAGACAGATATATCATGAACTGTATGAAGTCTTGATTTAATCTCAGTCTCTTGATAATCACTCTGAAAACTGAATATTATATTTCTTTATAACCATATGAGCAATGTGATTGCTCTATTTTGGTCTATGTCAGATGTAACTAAATATATGTAAATGACTTTGCATTTTCATTAAACTATAGGTTGGAAAGTGCAGTTTTGATCTTTGCAATCCAAATATACAGGCAGAAAAGATGCATCAACTTGAGAAAGTCATATAGTATCATCATTACAGATAAAAATAAAATAACATTAAAAGGAGGCTCCTTCCCAGGAAGCTCTAATGAAGTGTAGTCCTGGTCACCACAGGGCTGACCCTCACCTCTGAAGTTGTTCAGCATGTCTATGATTCCAGTGACAGGCCAGCAAGTGAGCTCTGGATTCACTGGCTGAGGCTTCTGCATCTTTGCCAAGTCAGTCCTGTAACAAATGACATAGATACAAGTCAAGGCCAAAGACTAATCACATGACCATTACATAAAAAGCAGTTTTTAACCCAGGAAATTTTGTTAGAATTCTATTTTTGGTTAATTGCATATATAATATATTCTACACAGTTTGGAATATAAAAACATCACCAGATTTTTTTCCTAAATATAAATTATATCAAATTTCAACTTCCCCATCAGATATCATTCCAGTTTTCAACTCATTGACCCTCATTTCCTTCCTCTGTTCCATATCAGGTAATGCAAAGATACTGGGCATTTTACAGACAGAAAATTAGGGCTAAGCCTTTGAGACTTCAGTTAGTAAGTAGTCATCAAGGATACATTCAGTGTCTACAAGGAAGAGAGCCAGACCTATTTTCTCTGGTCAGCCCAGAAAGGGACTCCAATTCCAAGCTGGTTATTTTGGTCCAAAAAGTATACCTTCTCAGTGGGCAGCAGAAAGTCACACCCTCTGAGGTTCTGCCTACAAGGGACCTTGCAATGATGGAACAAGGTGAGTCACTGATACTCCTTAAAACAAAAGGACAGTATTTTTCTCATTCTCAGGGAATTTGCCTCTTTCAGGCCTTTTCCACTTTCCATCTCACTAGCATAGGTGCTCCTCTGTGATATCTTAGAAAATCCCTTCACTAAGTTTAACGTGATGAGATTGGAGAGGATGGGGTGAGTGGGTAAAATAAAGCCCAGAATGTCAGAATGTTTTCAGGTATATTGTATTTCAGCCAAGTGGAAAGGAAACTTCTGAGGCCAAGGACTGAAATTCTTTTGAAATAAAATAGAAAACAGCCAAAAAGACAATATTGGTCATCTGTATATGAGGGTGTTGCACTTATGGATTTACACATGGATTCAATTTATAAATTCTCAGTTATTTGTTTATGTACTTGTTTATTTATACATTTGTTTATTTCATGAAAGGTACTTCTTAGACCAACTATTTTAAATATATTTTAAATACAGCAGTGTATATATGTCAACCCCAGATTCCCAGCCTATCCATTCCCTCATCCTTAGTCCTGGTTCTGAATGGAAAATATTCAGGAAAAAATTCCAGAAAGTAAAACTTGAAAATGCCACATACCAGGGAACTATTTACAATCCATTTAATTTACATTGTGTTAGTTGTTATAAGTCATCTAGAGATGACAAAGTGTATGACAATACGCTTGTAAGTTTACTGCAAATACTAAGGCATTTTGTATAAGGAATCCTGCATCCTGGAATTTAAATATTGAGGAGGACTTGAAAACAATCTCCCATGGTACTGTGCATCTACTTCATCAAAAAGGTAACAACTTTTCCAGAAGTGAAAATTTAGTGTATACTCACATTTCCAATACAGTTGCCCAGACCTGCAAAGAAAAACAAGGATCAGGTTAACCATGAGACTTCTGTCATTTTGCATCTTCTTCTCTATTCTTTATTCAATAAGATATTGTTTTTTAAATTATCTTCTAAGGAATACTCAGAAGGCATCATAATAACACAGCCTAAGCTAAAACATGGGGGCCTTCCTCAGGGCACATTATGGAAGAAGGAGGACAAAAGGGTCTGCGTAATGATGCAGAAACACCTAGGATTCCAGTATAACCCTCTACCAGTGCTGTTCTCAAGGACAGAGCTCACCATTTAACAAAGCAATAGTGAAAACAAGAAACTGTATTTAACTATAGAGTGTAATTGATGACTGGTTGTAACAACCTTACAGGTGAAGCTTCAGTGTTTGTGGAAATTTTGGGATAATGGAGAGTGACAAAAGCTTAGGGGAACACATACTGAGATTTACTCCAAGAAAATTAACTTTCCACTGGTCACAGAATTTTGCTGACTTTAGATCATCTGTCTGGATGTACTCCCGATCACACTGAAAAAATATAGTCCTATTTTAGCTAAGACATGGACAAGAATCTTCCAAAGATTACCAGAATATGTTGAACTAGGGGATTGGACTAATACAATAAAGGGTGTCAAGGAGCACCATCCCTCAGCTGACAGTAACCTTATATGAGGTAGTATTTCAGTGTCACAGCAGCTCGTCTGGAAGTGTCTCTCTGAGGACAGATCCTCCTTTCTCACCTGGAGCAGCTCCCTGTCCCGCTTGCAGCACATCCCGGTCAGCTCTCTGTACATTTCTTTCAGACTTGCTCTGTACTGAGTCATTCTGAACACACTGTCTTCGAGCTGTCCACAAATCTCCTTGGCTTCTCGCTCCAGGGCCTCCAGATGCAGTTGCTCCTCCCCCCGGAGCAACAGAGGCATCCTCTGATATTCAGCTATAATCATCTCCTTCCTTAAGGCCACATAGTCCTGTGGGGATAGTGGACTCAAAGTATTCCTTATGCTCACATTCAAAAGAAAACTTCAAATATTATTTCCTTGATGTCATCAAGAATGTTCTTGACAAACTGTTGGCCTCAAGTATCTTCCTGTCCATGGTTTCCCTGAGTTCCTAGTCTCTGGCCCTGTTTGAATTAAGCCATCGGAGGGGTTCCAAGCTCTCCCCTTAGAAGGATTCTTCAGGGTTCTTACTCTATCAATTATTTCCTCTTTAATTTGGATCGTGTTTTTCTCTTGTTCTTTGCCCTGATTTTTCTAAGTATTCTTTAATTGGGTAAACTCCATTTTGTATAGTTTTAAAAGTTGCTCTCTTTTCCCTCTAGGTACTTCTATATTCCTCTCCTCTACTACAGAGTAACAGTTAGTGTAGTGTTGTCTTATACTTCATTTCTGAGTTTTATTCAAATCCTCAAAATTTGACCTAGGAACACTTTTCATGCCAAGGTTTTCCCATGTACTAGCATTCCTTGAACTAGCTCGCATGTATTGGCCTGTTCCAATTGTGATTACTGATAGGTCATTTGAAACCATCCCTTTTCAAGGAAAGAGATCAATATTCTTTAATGGGAATGTAAATAGGCCTAAAAGCTGGAATTATACCATTATATATAGAAATAAATAGGAGTGTTTTTATTCTTACCTTAAATAACCTAATTTTTTTAGCTTCCTGGTTCAGAATGATTTGTATTTCTTCTCTGATTTTCCATAAAGAGCCCATTCTCTTTAGAAGTTTTTCCTGCAAAACATCCAGGAGATTTAGACACAGAAGATGACACTGTAAATTTCATCCCCTTATTCCTAAAAAAAGGCGCTTGTTGGTTACACAGAAACCTTGAGCTAGAATACTGTGGTCATATTTCCCCACATTAATCTGAATCTAACACCAAGATGATAGTGCCAAAAGTGCATGCTACAGAACTGGGGAAGTGTTACAGATCATGAAATCCAGTCCCTAAGAAATTGAGACTTTGAGGAAAGCCTCAAGCTCCCATCCGAAGCCTGTGTCCCTGGTGCTGCCACCCGCCCCGGAATGCTGCATTTCCACACGTGTGGACAACTGGGCAACAACACTGAGAGGACACATTATATGTGAGGATCCATATTCAGAAATCCCACCTCCACTATCTCCACCCCCATCACCATCATCACATTCTCGTCTTTCTCTGACTTAGGAGCCTCTAGATCCCAAACTGCTCTAGAGGCATCACCTACCCGGGACTCCTCAGCAGCCCTGTGTATTGGACTGTGGCTGTGGGCTGCGTGCTCGGGGCATTCAGAGCAGGACCCACAGAGCAGGGTCTGGTCAGCCTCACAGAAGAGGCCTTTGGCTTCCTGGTGTATCACACAGATCTGCTCCTCAGAGCTGTGGTCGTGGTCAGCTCTGGCCTGTCTGGCAAGGGAAGCCAGCCTTTTGAGGACAATATTGGTTGTGAACTGGGTTTTTGCTGATATTCCCCTGCACTCAGGGCAGCTCTTTGGAATCCAGTCTTCCTCCCAGCAAAGTCTCAGACAGGGACGGCAGAAGCTGTGCCCACAATCTATGGTGACGGGGTCCAGGAAGCAGTTCATACAGATGGAGCAGGTGAGCTCACTCTGGAAGACCTGCAGTGTGTCTGAATCCATGTTTCTGAAAATTAAAGATAGAAATAGAAATGGTAAGAGAGAAAGTCTTTCTTCTGCCCTGATCAGGGAAAACAAAGCCTTTGGCACAGTCCTATCTTGAAATCCGTCTAATTTCCATATTCGCTAAACCCTAACACAAATCTACATGCTTAGTCACTCAGTCATGTCCAACTCTTTGTGACTGTGTGGACTATAGCCTACCAGGCTCTGTTCATGGGATTCCCAAGGCAAGAATACTGGAGTAGGTTGCTATGCCCGCCTCCAGGGGATGTTTGCTATCATGGATTGAATCCATGTCTCAAGTGATCTGGATTGCCAGATAGGTTCTTTACCACTATTTCGCCTGAACTTCCCCAATGGCTCGATGGGTAAAGAATCTGCCTATAATTTAAGAGAAATAGGAAATGTGGGTTGGAGGCCTGGGTTGGGAAGATCCCCTGGAGAAGGAAATGGCAACGGGTCCCAGTACTCTTGCCTGGGAATGCCCATGGACAGTGGAGCCTAATGGGCTACAGTCCATGGGGTTGCAAAGAGTGGGACATGACTGAAAGACTAAGCGGAAACATAGTACAAACCAGGAAATTGTGACTACAGACAGGTTGTATTCTTGCTATAATAAAAAGGATGAAATTAGATAAAAAAGTCACTTGCAACTATTTTTTTTGTTTATTAACCTGATGGTAAATATGAGGATGACTCCAGAGTAACTTTTCTCAGCTGATTGGTACAAAAGCATATATATAAACTCAATCTGTTTCTCTCTCTCCATTTTCCCCTACTTACAACCCACACTAACACACACTTTGTCTCTTCATTAATGTTCTCTATGCCTTCTGCCTTTGAAGTGACATATATGCTTTTCTAAAGCCAAATAAAATTGTTTATGAATAATTTAAACTTAATGTAATTAATGTTTTCTTTAACTTTGACATTCTGAAACTGTAAACTGGTCAGTGTTTACTTACAACTTAAGTTAACAAAACTATTCCTTTCAAGACAAAAAGAAAAAAAATAAATGTCATTGCTAGTTCATATTTTGAACTGGTGAATGTTCCCACTATAACAGTAATCTGTAAAAAAGAGTCAATTGTTCACTAAAGAAAGTGAAATTGAAGTCACTCAGTTGTGTTCAACTCTATGCAATCCCACGGATTGTAGCCTACCAGGCACCTCTGTCCATGGGATTTCCCAGGCAAGAATACTGGAGTGGGTTGCCATTTCCTTCTCCAGGAGATCATCCCAGCCCAGAGACTGAACTCGGATCTCCTGAATTGAAGGCAGACACTTTACCGTCTTAACCAATTTGACTATACATTGTCTACTAAAACCACACAAATAAGTTTGAATATACACAAGGATTTCCACTCTACACTGGAAGTTCCAAATATCTGGTTAATGGAAGCAACATCAGATTTTTTGTTTTTTGATGTTTCCCTCTTTGTCCATTCCACTTCTTTGGAGTCCTTATTGGTTGAAAAGTATTTTCAACAGTTTTCACTTATGGACTGCAGTGATATCTTTAAAATGTAGCAAATGTGACCATTTCAAGAAGGTTTTCTGATTAATTTAACCATTTAACTCATATTTATCTGTGTAAAGACTATGAAATGTATTCATTATGTTGAATATTTTGAGTACTATGTGTTTTATAAATACCTATGTATTTATAAATATGTGCATCAAATGAGGAGATAGCTAATGAACAGGGAGAAAGTATAAAGAAGCCATGTGTAGAGTGGACTAGAAACTGACCAAGAATTCTTTATGAATAAGGTCACTTTTATGCTAATGACACTGGGAATCATGATAGTATTAAAATAATAGAAGAACTAAATGGGCTTCCACAGTGGCTCAGCTTGCCATTAGATTAACTCCTTTTATATAGATTAACTCTTTTAATCTTCTAAACATTATTTACTAATTCTCTATTTTTACCCACATTTTATAATGAAGTTACTTGATGTAGTATGGATAAAATACATATGGATAAAATACAGAGGGAATAAATACTTGATGCATTGCATGCATACAAATATCACTCATAGAAAAGAAATACATTTCTATTCATAATCATCATTAAAGTTTCATTCCTAAGTGAACATAGTAGAATTTCGTTGACTTTGATCAGAACTCACCACTGGATACAGTTGATGAAATGTTCTACTCCTATGCTGGGGTAACTCTGCACGATTCAGTTCAGCTTTACGTGTTCACCTCTGCTGGCAGAGACTTCCGGAAGTCTCCACAGTGCAGCCAGCTCCAGTTCTGACAGCTCTGGACTCTGGAGAAAAGTGAGTGTGGATCTTCAAGAGAAGCTTTACATAGTCTCTGAAGACCACGCCCATATCTTCCAAGTGACAATGTTATCAGCCCTGTGAAAAGGTATAGGTGCACATGATTAGATTTTCCCAGAGTTGAAAACATTTTCAGATGCTAATTATTGAAGTCCTTTGAAACCTACTTAATCCAAGTGTCACAATCCAATCTCTGCTAAAAAGTCACATTTTGAATGTATAGTTGTAATCCATGAAGTTGCTGTTTGGACAATAAATAAACTCCCCAGATGTGAATATCTCCATTTAATGAACTGCATCATAGTTCTAATTTCAGATGACCAGTATATCTATTACTTTGGGCAAGAATCCCTTAGAAGAAATGGAATAGCTCTTATGGTCAACAAGAGTCTGAAATGCAGCTCAGTTCAGTGGCTCAGTCATGTCTTACTCTTTGTTAGTTCACCCCATGGACAGCAGCATGCCAAGCTTCCTGTCCATCACCAACTCTCAGAACTTGCTCAAACTCATGTGCATCGAGTCAGTGATGCCATCCAAGCAGCTCATCCTCTGTCCTCCCCTTCTCTTCTTGCCTTCAATCTTTCCCAGCATCAGGGTCTTTTCCAGTGAGTCATTTCTTTGCATCAGGTGGCCAAAGTATTGGAGTGTCAGTTTGAGAGTCAGTCCTTCCAATGTATATTCAGGACTAATTTCCTTTAGGATGGAAAGGTTGGACTCCTTGCAGTCCAAGGGGCTCTCAAGAATCCTCTGCAACACCATAGTTCAAAAGCATCAATTCTTTGGCACTCATCTTTCTTTATGGTCCAACTCTCACATCCATATCCATAGCTTTGACTAGACAGATCTTTGTTGGCAAAGTAATATCTCTGCTTTTTAATATGCTGTCTAGGTTAGCCATAACTTTTCTTCCAAGGAGCAAGTGTCTTTTAATTTAATGACTGCAGTCACCATCTGCAGTGATTTTGGAGCCCCACAAAATAAAGTCTTCCAGTGTGGCCATTATTCCCCCATCTATCTGCCATTAAGTGATGGGACCAGATGCCATGATGGGACCAGTTTTTTGCATGTTGAGGTTTAAGCCAGGTTTTTCACTCTCCTATTTCACTTTCATCAAGAGGCTCTTAATTTCCTTTAGTACTTGTGTGTAATCACAAAAATGACAATATTATTTCAATTCTTTTCCAAGGCAAACAATTCAACACTTCAGAAATCCAAGTCTGTGTGCCAACCACTGATGTGAAAAAAACTGAAGTTGATCAATTCTATGAAGACTTACAGCATCTTCTAGAACTAACATTAAAAGAAAGATGTCTTTTTAATCATAAGATATTGGATTGCAAACGTCTGAAGTCAAGAGAAACCTGGACTATCAGTCAAGTTTGGCAGTTCTGACTGGACAAAATATCAGATTCAGGCCCTACCAGCATATCTGCTGAAGAAATGATATCTAACCCCACTAGACAACTCCTAACAACTCCGAGATTATAAAGGGGAAGGGGGATCATGGCTACTTCTCTCTGGTTACTTTTCAGGCCACAAGGAAGTTCATGACCTGTGCATTGCTGCAAGTCCTTAGTAGTATGAGTTACCTCCACTGCGTCTTTGGGTTGGGGGAGAGACTATTCTTACACCAATATAACTGGTGATCACATTGTCAGGATTATATGAGATGGGAGTTGGAAAAATTTACCCTTAAAAGTAAAACTTAAATGTACCTCTTTAGAAGATATTCTCTGCTAGTGATTTTCTGCCTTTCACTCCCTGTCATGTAGGAGGTCTGGTTTTCCCCTCTCTTCCAGTTTTCTTCCAGGTTTGGCTCTACATAGTTTTCCTTCAGTCACCAATTTGTAATTATTTTCTTGTTCATAAAAATTGCTTTGCATACTTAGTTATTTTTATTCGTATATCAATTGTACTGTTCATTGTAACAAATTTAATTACTGAGAAATGTTTAGGAGGAATCTTTTTAAATGTGAAGAACCTTATCCAAGTTACTGTTTGCTGTGCTAAGTCGATCAGTTGCGTCCCACTCTTTGAGATCCCATGAGACTGTAGCCTGCCAGGCTCCTCTGTCCATGTGGATTCTCCAGGCAACAATAGTGGAGTGGGTTGCCATGCCCTCCTCCAGGGGATCTTCCCAACCCAGGGATTGAACCCAGGTCTCCAGAATTGCAGGCAGATTCTTTACCATTTGAGCTAGCAGGGAAGTGCATTAGAGTGACTGAACTGAGCTGAACACAGTGGTTAAGATTGCCAATACAAAACCATGCTCGAAGGACAGGGATGTGTGGTTCCACCAATGGGCTACATTATCTTGGAAATGGTTGAGTCTGTCTCTCAGACCAGTGATGGCTCTTGGATTGAATTCTGGGTTCATAGACTGATTCATGGAGAGCAGCACTGACTCATTCACCACTACAATATTGTAAAGTCATTAGCCTCCAATTAAAATAAAGAAATTTTAAAAATTAAAAAGAGCTTCTCTTTATGTTTCATCATAGTGTTTATGAATGTCATACATATTCACCTGAAAATGTTTCATCAAACCTTTTTTCTCATGCACAAACACCAGATAAATTTGCATCATTCTTAGAGTATCTTTCTAATTTTTCTCTTGTCTGCTTCCACTGGCCTGACTCTAAGAGGTACTTGCCTCTCTCATCTGCTACTGAAACAAAGCAGGACCTTTCCTTTCTCCTTCTGCCTCCAGTGTCCTTAGCCCACCTTTTGTCTCTAGAGAAACTTAAGTCAAAAAACAAATTTAATCAAAGAAGTGAGAAAATCCAGAAACATAGGAAAAACAGTGAAACAAGATGAAATAATAATAGTTTAGTTATTAAGCAAAGTCAAGGACCTTTAGTTCCTCTTCAAAGACTATAAATAATATTCTGAGCCATATGCTTTGAGCAGTTTTGTAGAAACTAAAAATCCCACTTGACAGAAGAAGTTAACTGCCTGATTATCAGACTGTCCGTGACATGTTGTTTTTGTTCATTCATTAAGTTGTGTCTAATTCTTGGTGACCTCATGGACTGTAGCACACCAGGCTGCTCTGTCCTCCACTATCTCCCAAAATTTGCTCAAATTCATGTCCATTGAGTCAGTGATGCTATTAAACATCTCATTCTCTGCTGCTTCTTTCCCCTTTTGCCTTCAATCTTTTCCAGCATCAGGGTATTTCCAGAGTTGACTTTTTGCATCAGATGGCCAAAGTATTGGAGCTTCAACTTCAACATCAGTTCAGTTCAGTCGCTCATTTGTGTCCAATTCTTTTCGACCCCATGGATTGCAGTACACCAGGCCTGCCCCACAATTGCCCTCATCTCACATGCTAGTAAAGTAATGCTCAAAATTCTCCAAGCTAGGCTTCAGCAATATGTGAAACGTGAACTTCTGAATGTTCAAGCTGATTTTAGAAAAAGCAGAGGAACCAGAGATCAAATTGCCAACATCCCTTGGATCATGGAAAAAGGAAGAGAGTTCCAGAAAAACATTCATTTCTGCTTTATTGACTATGCCAAAGCCTTTGACTGTGTGGATGACAATAAACTCTGGAAAATTCTGAAGGAGATGGGAATACCAGACCAGCAGACCTGTCTCTTGAGATACCTGTATGCAGATCAGGAAGCAACAGTTAGAACTGGACATGGAACAACAGACTGGTTCCAAATAGGAAAAGGAGTACATCAAGGCTGTATATTGTCATCCTGCTTATTTAACTTATATGCAGAGTACATCATGAGAAATGCTGGGCTGGAGGAAGCATAAGCTGGAATGAAGATCCCCAGGAGAAATGTCAATAACCTCAGATATGCAGATGGCACCACCCTTATGGCAGAAAGTGAAGAGGAACTAAAGAGCCTCTTGATGAAAGTGAAATCGGTAAGTTAAAAAGTTGGCTTAAAGCTCAACATTCAGATAACTAAGATCATGGTATCTGGTCCCCATCACTTCATGGGAAATAGATGGGGAAACAGAGGAAACAGTGTCAGACTTTATTTTTCTGGGCTCCAAAATCACTGCAGATGGTGATTGCAGCCATGAAATTAAAAGGCGCTTACTCCTTGAAAGCAAAGTTATGACCAACCTAGATAGTATATTCAAAAGAAGAGACATTACTTTGTCAACACAGGTCCATCTAGTCAAGGCTATGGTTTTTCCAGTGGTCATGTATGGATGGGAGAGTTGGACTATAAAGAAAGCTCAGCATCAAAGAACTGATGCTTTTGAACTGTGCTGTTGGAGAAGATTCTTGAGAGTCCCGTGGACTGGAAAGAAGTCCACCAGTCCATCCTATAGGAAATCAGTCTTTGGTGTTCACTGGAAGGACTGATGCTGAAGCTGAAACTCCAATACTCGGCCACCTGATGCAAAGAACTGACTCATTTCTAAAGACCCTGATGCTGGGAAAGATTGAGGGAAAGAGAAGAAGGGGTTGACAAAAGATGAGATGATTGGATGGCATCACTTAATGGACAGGAGTTTCTGTAGACTCCACAGTTGGTGATGGACAGGGAGGCCTGGCATGCTGTGGTTCATGGGGTCACAAAGAGTCAGAAACAAATGAGAGACTAAACTGCACAAATAATAAGCATGTTAATATTAGTGAAACATCTTTTTGTTTTGAGGTTGTACAGCTATTAACTTATTAAAGCAGGTTTATTTCAAGTAGGTAGGTTTATGTTAAGCAGGTAGGTTTATGTTACTTATTCGGGATTTTTCTGTACATGTTGCAGACACAAATCTTCTAATAGAGGGGAAACTAGATGGATGACCAATATTAGGTTGTGAATTTTACAAAAAAAATATGTAAGATGCTCTGAGTCAACCCAACAAGATGCTGTCATCTAGTTCAGAAGCTTCACAAATAACATCATGAAAGAGATTTTCAAACTGAAACTTGATGAAGTAATATGTACAGCAGGTACAAAGAACTTCATTTCTGCCTTATCCCACTAAGCTGGGTAAACAGAGCAAGATGGTTTTTTTGACATCAGGTTACCTTAGAAATCAAAGAAGCAGACAAGATGTAGAGTAATGAGCATACAATATTCCAAGATATATCATTTTTATTTAAACATTTATACAAATTTATACAGCTAACATCAGTCAGTCAATTCAGTCGCTCAGTCATGTCCGACTCTTTGCGACCCCATGAATCACAGCACACCAGGCTTCCCTTTCTATTACCAACTCCCGGAGTTCACTCAAACTCATGTCCATCCAGTCAGTGATGCCATCCAGCCATCTCATCCTCGGTCTTCCCCTTCTCCTCCTGCCCCCAATCCTTCCCAGCATCAAAGTCTTTTCCAATAAGTCAACTCTTCACATGAGGTGGCCAAAGTACTGCAGTTTTAGCTTTAGCATCATTCCTTCCAAAGAAATCCCAGGGCTGATCTCCTTCAGAATGGACTGGTTGGATCTCCTTGCAGTTCAAGGAACTCTCTAGAGTCTTCTTCAACACCACAGTTCAAAAGCATCAATTCTTCAGCACTCAGCCTTCTTCACAGTCCAATTCTTACATCCATATATGACTACTGGAAAAACCATAACCTTGACTAGATGGACCTTAGTCGGTAAAGTAATGTCTCTGCTTTTGAATATGCTATCTAGGTTGATCATAACTTTTCTTCCAAGGAGTAAGCATCTTTTAATTTCATGGCTGCAGTTACCATCTGCAGTGATTTTGGAGCCCAAAAAACAAAGTTTGACACTGTTCCCACTGTTTCCCCATCTATTTCCCATGAAGCGATGGGACTGGATGCCATGATCTTCATTTTATGAATGTTGAGCTTTAAGCCAACTTATCCACCCTTTAAAAAATAAATTAATACATTTCATAAAGGAAGGTGAAATTATAGAAAATCATGCAGACAAACTAGTGATGCCAGTCATTGACATTTCTGATACCTGTTTTCAAATTTCTAAAGTCCCATTGATCATGGATATCTAGAGCACAGAAAAGGTTTGAAAGGAGAAGAGAAGAAGCAGGAGAGGAAACTATAAATGAGGTCACTTTTGGCCACATTCACAGAGCTCAGGACACCACCACTGTAATCCAGAAACACCCACATATGGCCTAGAGTCTTTCTGACATATTGAGGTGATAGTAGGGCGGCGGTAAGGAAACCGCACTGATTGTTCTCTCTGATACAGAGAAGTAGAAAATAAAAATCCAGGAAAATTAACAGCATGGGTGCTTAGTCGCTCAGTCGTGTCTGAGTCTTTGTGACCCCATGGACTGTAGCCCACCAGTCTCTTCTGTCCACAGGATTCTCCAGGCAAGAATATTGGAGTGAGTTGCCATGCCCTCCTCCAGGGGATCTTCCCAACCATATACCATCAAAAGAGCAAGTTTTCCACTTCATATTTAAGAAGTGTCCAGAGGAAAGAAAGTAGCTTTCCAAATATATATTTATAGGACTTGGTTCTTACTGTTCATGAAGTGGCTCTAGAGTCCCTAGTAGAGTCCTCGGGCCAGACCTCCCTGAGGACTGTGCCTTGTCCTCTCATCTCTGGAGAACGTGGCTCTGAGAGGCCCTCTCTGCTCCTCAGCCTCAGAAACCTGCAGCCCCACATGTGTGGGGCCAACTCCAGCTGTTCTGCAGCGTTTCATATTCCTCTCTTCACACACTATCTCTAGTCCCTGAGGTCACTTCCTCTAAGGAACCATCCATAAGTCACTTTGTCCTGGCTTGGCAATAGCAAACTATTCTAAGAAATCATTACAGAAAAAAAAAAAAGATATCTCACACACACACACACACACACACACACACACACGTAAACCTCCCCGGAGGGCCCAGGATTTCTTATTTCTAACTGTGGACGACACACTCAGCTCTTACTAGGCTTTAATACTTTCCTGTTGAATATGTGATACAAAGGACCCAGATATGTCTGGAACCACAAGTATTTCCAGTGATCTACCGTGTCTACTTCTGACAGAGTCATCAAACTTAACATTTCCCTGTTATATATTGTATATAGAAACCAGATTAGACATTTTCAAACCCCACACAAACACTAAGAAGAAGGATAGTAATGGGTAGCTTCAGTCTCCAGGGTAAGGGTTACCAGATGTCTCCTCCTGTTGATCCAGAAAGAAAAAGTACAAACAGGGATTTATTTTCTGCCCCTGGATTAAGGTAGCTATCATTTTCCTGGGAACTGGCAGTGAGAGTTTCAGGGAGACAGGACAGAGAAACTGGGAACACTGGGTCACAGCCAGGGAAGGGAAGGGCTAGGATGTGCCCCTGGAGTCTGTACACTGTCCTGGCCCGTTAACTTCTGGGGCTGACTGTTCTGCCTCTCCCGCCTCATTCTCAGTACTGCTTTCACTTCTTCATCTTGGCTCCTGTATCAGTCACCCTCTGTGTGTTGTGACGCTAAGTGTGCTTTGCATGGCTCCTTCAAATACCTCAGCATCCCTATGAATCACATTGTAATTCACTAACCCACATCTCTAAACAGAAGATATTCCTCATGGTCCTAATTTGCATGTTTAAATATCTATAGGGCATATCTTCTTCCTTGGTGGCTCAGTGGTAAAGATTCCACCTGCCAATGCAGATGGGAGTTTAATCCCTGGGTAGGGAAGATCACCTGGAGAAGGAAATGGCAACCCATTCCAGTGGATTCTTGCCTGGGAAATCCCATAAACAAAGGAGCCTGGCAGGCTACAGTCCATAGGGTCCCAAAGAATTGGACCCGGCTTAGTGACTAAACAACACCAGAAGTAGAAGCGTTAGTCACTCAGTCGTGCCTGATTCTGTGATCCCATGGACTGTAGCCTGCCAGGCTCCTCTGTCCATGGGATTTCCCAGGCAAAGATCCTGGAATGGGTTGCCATTCCCTTCTTCAGGGGATCTTCCTGACGCAAGGATTGAATCCAGGCCTCCTGCTTTGCAGGTGGATTCTTTACCATATGCGCCACAAAGGAAGCCCTAACAACCACAAAGAGCACATCTAATTATATAAAAACTGTTCACTTCTATTTTGTTTAATATGGATGTCAGTATCTTCCCTCTACCATCACCTTCAATTGTCTTCCAAAATTCTGTTTCTTTCTTGAAAATCATTTGTAATATATTTAAATTCTAACTTTATTTTGTTAAGTAATTATGGCTAAGAAGAGCAAATTAAGCACTAACAAAATGATGATGAGAACAAGATTTTATAGTATAGAATCATGTGATATTTTACTAAAAGGTGATTTATTTGTGGTCTGTAAACCAAATCTTCATAACTCTCACAGTCACATGGTGCCAGTCACATGACAGCTCCAGTGTCACCCCTGGTACCTCCAGGTTAGGATGACACGTTCAAAGCTAGGGACACAGAACAAATATCAATTCATGAACATTCCAGATCAGGAGTTCAGGACAGTCTCCTGGAACCAGACATGATAGGTTAAAAGGGTGGATTCCTCCTTCCTGGTGTTAAGGAGAACATTCATTGTAATCCTTTTCCAACACTCCTACTTTAATTCAAAGATGACAAGATCTATTTCCCTCAGTGAAGCATTCATGGATTATAAAGAAGCAGTGTGAGCTCTGCTAATGTTGCCCAAAGATCCCTTATACATAACAACACTCTCACTCTTTTCTCCAACTCTCAGACCTTTCTTCTGCTATAGTCATATTTGACCAGGAACAAATTCAAGAGTAAGGGTGACTGTCAGGAGAGTGCTCAAATCTGAGAAACCCCTTCACCTGTGCACTCTCGAATGTATCAAATAGATGATATCTGATTACCTTTAGTTTCTCTCTCATGAAGTGAAAATAGTTTAATATTAAGTATAGTATTAATATAAATGATATGTATTTGAAATGCATGTATTAATTATGAAAAATCATATGCTACAAGGTACAGAATATACACAGTGCTTCTCAAATTAATTTCTCAACTACAAATAAGTAAAAAAAAAAAATTGATGGTTTAATGCAGATTAATGTCCGATACCAAAAAAAGGCACATTTTTTTTTCTTCCCAAATTTATGTTTTCTGGAAATTTTTCTTTTTATTTTCACCATCATGCTCAAGTTTAACAATCCATTTTGAGGGTAATTTTGATCACTGGTACTGTATTTTCTTTGTAATTTTAAACAATATGAGTAAATATTTGTTCTATATCAGTGTTCTCTAAAAATCTGCAAGTTACAGGAGGAAAAGAGAAGTTTTGAGTTGTAAATGGTTATAAATGTAGACAAAAACAAATCTTAAAATTTATATCATGGCATAAAATATTTCCACTTCCCTGCAATCATTACTGTGTAAAAAATTTAAAAAAAACAATAATAAAGAATACGAAAGAAAAATGAAGTTCTCGGAAAGGTTTAGGAGTTTATATTTTCAGAGAAAATTTTCATTACTAGTTTTCCAAAATTTTCACAAGTCAGTAAACAAAGAAATAAATTGGAATGCATTAGGATTCATAATCCTTTGTATCGAGACACTGTTGAAAATGCAAAGCAATAATGAGAGTAGACATTTGACACATCTTCATCCAATAAATGACTCTATAAAGGAGACAGAAAGAGAGCCAAAATGCAATGAAAAAAAAAATCAATTTGGTAGAAAAATGCAGGGAAGGAAGATTTGAGGAAGCATTTCACCAAAAAGATGTATCCACATGTCTGATAAACCTATGAAAAATTGTTCCACTGAAATTGTCATCAGGTCAGCTCAAGCTAAAACCACAGTGAATACTTCTGTCTGTCAACGCAGGAGACAATGTTTGCTCTCTGATGCAGGAAGATTCCATATACTGCGAAGCAACCTAGCCCTTTTGCAACAACTTTTGAGCCCCCACTCTAGAGCCCACGAGCTGCAACTACTGAAGTCCACATGCCCTTGAGACCATGCTCCACAACAAGAGAATCCACAAAAATGAGAAGCTCCTGCACTGCAATTTGAGAGCTATCCCCCCACCACAATTAGAGAAAAGCCCCCTGCAGCAAGGAAGACCCAGAAGCAACACAGACCCAGCAAAGCCAAAAAATAAAGTTTTTTTTAAATTTTTTAAATGAATAAAACCAGAAAGACACGAAATGACCAAAAAATTAAGACAGATAATGACATGTGTTATCAAAAACTTGGAGGAAACAAAGCAATCATTGATTGCTTAAAAGTATGAAAGTTGATGTAGTCTCTTTGGAAAAATGTTAAGTATATACTTTATGAGTCAACACTGGGTATCATTTCTCTTTCAATAAAAGGATATGTATAATGACTTCATGATAGCAGTATTTATGCTCACTCAATTGGAAATGAACATATTCTTCAGTAGTAGAGAGAGTCAACTGTGGTATATTCATAGAATGAACTATTATGAAACAAAATAATAAAAACGCTGCATGCAACCAAGTGGATGAATCTCACCAACATAATTTTAAAGAAAAGAAACCACACAAAGAAGAGTATATGATATGTGATTTCACTTTAAAAAAATTTCAAAAATTGGTAGCATCCCAGAGTATATTAATCACCGAAGTGTGATTAGCTTTATGGGAGAGGAGCTTAGAACTGGGTCAGGATTGGCAATAGAGGATTAGAAGTGAGAATATGATTACTTGGTGTTATGAAACAGAACATTCATTTGACAACTTCTTCACCATTATTCCATCATATTTAGAGACTACTATGCAAGGAAGGAATATTTTAGGGTCAGTAACATGGAACTGTATATTTTTATTACATTTCCAAATATATGGTATTCAGATATAGTTTCTTGCTTTTTAGATTCCAGTGACTTTTTTTTAATTAATTGATTTATTTTAATTGGAGGCTAATGACTTTATAATATTGTGGTGGTTTTTGCCATACATTAACAGCCATGGGTGTACATGTGTCTCCCATTCTGAACCCCCTCCCACCTCTCTCCCCATCCCATCCATAAGGGTTATCCCAGTGCACCAGCCCTGAGCGCCTTGTCTCATGCATCAAACTTGGACTGGCAATCTATTTCACATATGATAATATACATAATTCAATGTTATTCTCTCAAATCATCCCACTCTTGCCTTCTCCCACAGAGTCCAAAAGTCTGTTTTTTACATCTGTGTATCTTTTGCTGTCTCACATATAGGGTCATCATAACCATCTTTCTAAATTTCATATATATGGCTTAATATACTGTATTGGTGTTTTTCTTTCCAACTTACTTCACACTGTATAAGCTCCAGTTTCATCCACTTCATTATAACTGATTCAAATGTACCCTTTTTAATGGCTGAGTAATATTCCATTGTGTATATGCACCACAGCCTTCTCATCCATTCATCTGTCTAGGGACATCTAGGTTCCTTCCATCCTGGCTACTGTAAACAGTGCTGCAATGAACATCGGGGTACATGTGCCTCTTTCAATTCTGGTTTCCAACATGTGTGTGCCCAGCAGTGGGATTGCTGAGTTGTATGGCAGTTCTATTTGGATCCCAGTGACTTCTAAGGGCACTCTTTCCACCATATCGTTACAAAAGGAGATAGGATTACACCACTGAACAGCATTTTCTAACCTGTGCTCAAATGGTCTCTTCTAATTACTTTGTCACTCAGTGAAGCCCATTTATTTTCCTTACTAAATGTGAAGTGTTGAGCTCAGTCTATTAGTTTAGCTACACTTTAGAAAACATTATCAATGGTGGAATAATACTTGTTTATATGAATTCTTTAGTTCAGGCATTTTTCATTGATCCACCTAATACTTATATGCTATATACTGCATTGGATAGTGAAAAGATAGTAGTATAAAAGATAAATATATAACATAATAGACATAAAATGCTGGGAATGATGTCAACAAAAGAGAGGAAATTGATTTACAGATTCACAAAAAATTCAGTTATTTTGAGGTTTAAAATATCTACTGTATAATTTTATTTTAGGATGTCTCTGGTGATTCAGTGGTTAAGAATCTGCCCTGCACTGCAGGTGAAGGCAGGTTCAATGTTTGGTCAGGGAAATAGGATCCAACTTGCCCCAGAGCAACTGAAGCTGCATGCTGCAGCTACTACCTTGCCTGCTCTGGAGCTCATGTGCCACAACTAAGACCCAGTGATCCCAGGGACCAAACCCGTGTTTCATGTCTCCTGCATTGGCAGGTGGGTTCTTTACCACTAGTATCATCTGGGAAGCTCACAAACTTTAGTGAAGGGAATTTTCTAAGCTATCAAAAAGGAAGCACCTGCCATAGTGAGTTGGAAGATGAATAAGAGACTAAAGAAGGAGATTCCCTAAGAATGGGAAAAAGGGCCATGATTTTGTTCCTAGCAGTAGCAGTGACTCAGCCTGCTCCATCATTGCAAGACCTTTTGTAGGCAGGACCTCAGAGGAAGGGCTTCCTGGTGTTCTCTGGGATATTAGGCTTCCAGGACCAGGGAAGCCAGGCTTGAACTGGATTCCCTTGCTGGGCTGACGAGAGCAAAGCTGTCTCACTCAGTGAACTCTTCTTTGTATTAATAGAATGTATCCTTGATGACTACTTGCTATCTCAAGTCTCAAAGGAATTTTCTGAATTTTCTGTTCTCTGTAAACTTCCCAGGATCTTTGCATTACCTGAGATGGAATAGAGGGAGGGAATGAAGTTCAATGATCTGAAAACTGAAATCATGTCTTAGAAGAATGGGGATGTTGCAATTTGATATAACTTACATTTAGAAAAGAATATAGTAACACTTTTATATTCCCGTGTGTAGAATATAATACATATGCAATTAACCAAAAAAAAAAGAGAATTCTGACAACATATATGGAATAAAATTGGTTTTTTTTTAATGTTCATATGATCAGCCTTTGGTCTTGACATGTATCAATGTCATTTGTTACAGGACTGACTTGGTAGAGATTCAGAATCCTCAGTCAGTGAACCCAGAGCTCACTTGCTAGTCTGTCACTGGAATCCTAGACATGATGAACAGCTTCAGAGGTGAGGGTTAGCCCTGTTGTGACCAGGAGTGCATCTCATTAGAGCTTCCTAGGAAGGAACTTTCTTCTGTTATTTTACTTTTTCTGACATCAAGTTAGTACATAACTTTACAAAGTTGGCACATATTGCTGCCTATGTTAATAAGATTGCAGTTGAACTTTGCAACCTATAGTTTTACTGACAGTTTAAAGCCAGACATATACGTTTATGTCATAGGCAGAGCAAGAAGAGAGCAACCAGGTTGCTCATGTAGTTATAAAGAAATAGAATTTAGTTTTGTGAATATCAATCAATATTTTCTTTACTCATTTATTTAACTCTTGAATGTTAAATATGCCTTGCTGGGTTCTAATATGCTATATTTTATAATTGCCTTTATAAAAAACACTGCATTGTCAAATAATATTTATTATCAGGAAAAATTGACAAGATTAACTAGAATAATTGTATTGCTACTGGGTCAATCTCAAAACAACTGAAGGATACGTGAACATGGTTAGACAGAACATACTTTTAGAAGCTCCCAAAGTATTCATTTATGCCTTTTCATCAAACTTTGGACCTTTGAAAATAATTGGTACAGAATATACCCCAATAAATGTCTATATGATAGTAACATGTCATCCACATGTTTCATGGTATTAAAGACAAAGGAAATAAGAAATGACTTCTAAACAAAAGAAAAATAATAATATTTAGGTTAGTCCTGAGGTAAAGTATCAGGGGAATGACATTAAATCAGATTTCACACAGTTCTCCATATATGTCTTTTTTTTCTTTTGCTAGTTGATTTGAGGTGTAGATATGCTGTAGATACTACTACTAATTATTCTTCACAGAAAACCAGTCTGAACATCTGCTCTTTGTTTTTTTGTTTCCTTAGAGGAAGGAAGATGAAAGAATTTATTGAGTAGAGAGATTCTATCTCTCATGACATGGAAATCCCAGCTGCTGACCTGATTTTTCTTCTCTCTGCAGTGAATAACGTTCTGAGTCAGAAAATGTCCCTTCATAATGTGAGCTTTCTGAAGATAATACAACTCTGATGTTTGGAGATGATGACCATGGCATGTCCAGACAGCCCCGGAGTGGGGAGAGTTTCGTGGCCTGGGGAGCTCGGGCCCTCACCTCTGGGAGGCATTACTGGGAGGTGGACGTGATGCACTCCTCCGGCTGAATTCTGGAGGTCTGTAAAGACATCTTGACAAGTGATACCACTATCAGCATTGATTCTGAAGAAACATTTCTTCTCTTTTCTATGAATGTGAATGATCATTATAGTCTCTTCACCAATGCTCAACCCTCAGTTCAGTATGTGAAAAGGCCTCTGGGTAGGATTGGCGTGTTTCTGGATTATGACAATGGAGCTGTGAGCTTCTGTGATGTTTTCAGGAGTCCCCTCATATGCAGTTTCCTTCCTTCCCCCTTCTCCTCCCCTCTGAAGCTTTTCCTTTGCCTTAGGTCTCCATGAGTTGCCCATTTCTGGGACCATTTATTGAAACTACTTCTCTGGGGATATTGCTGTCCTTAACTTCATGTGAGGCCACAGGACACCTGCATATTGTTACTTAATGTAACATAATGATTATATGTTTACAAAATGGCATAACCATGCTCTATGCATTAATTTGTTAATTAAATTTTATTTTAGTAAAAGTTTTTTATGGAGTATTTAATAGAATATAATCCTTTGCTTTTTTTACTTTTTAAGTAATAATTCTATTAAACTAAAAATTATATACCATAAAGATCACTGCATTTAAACCACATGATTCAATGTCTTCTGCTGCTGCTGCTGCTGGTAAGTCACTTCAATGGTGTCCGACTCTGTGTGACCCCGTAGATGGCAGCCCACCAGGCTCCCCCGTTCCTCAGATTCTCTAGGCAGGAACACTGGAGTGGGTTGCCATTTCCTTCTCCAATGCATGAAAGTGAAAAGTGAAAGTGAAGTCACTCAGTTGTGTTCGACTCTTCGTGACCTCATGGACTGCAGCCCACCAGGCTCCTCTGTCCATAGAATTTTCCAGGCAAGAGTACTGGAGTGGGGTGCCATCACCTTCTCCACAATGTCTTCTAGACATTGTACAATGGATAGATAATGCATAGTATGAATAAGTACAGTATCCAAGATATATCATTTTTATTTAAATATTTATACAAATTTATACATATCAACCTTTTAAAAATAAATCAATACATTTTATAAAGGAAGGTGAAATTACATAAAATCATACAGACACAAATTAGTGATGCCACTTGTTGACATTTCTGATACCTGTTTTCAAATTTCTAAAGTGCCCTTGATCATGGGTATCCAGAGCATAGAAAAGGTTTGAGAGGAGAAGGGAAGGAGCAGGAGAGGAAACTACAAATGAGAGAACTATTGGCCACAGTCACAAAGCTCAGGACACCACCATCATAATCCAGGAATACCCCCACACGGCCTAGAGTCTTTCTGACGTATTGAGGTGATAGTGGGGAGGCGGTAAAGAAACTGCACTAATTGTTCTCTCTGATACAAAGAAGTAGAAAAATTCCTCGTGTGTCAAGAACCATGTCACTGTCTCTTGTCCAAGAATGATTACAAAATCCAATGGCCCAGTTGCAACAGCCCGCCACATCCATCTCCCAGTAGTACTGACCGGAAGTGAATGACTCAGCTCCCCAGCCAAGAAAATATTTAGATCTTGGTGGAGTGTAGTGAACCCCAGGACCATCAGGACCAGCCTGAACACATCTCAGATCTTCAAACACAGGGACATGACAAGTGACTCTTTCATTATCGAACACAATGTACACTGCAGGAAGAAGGAAAAGTTACATTAGCAGCTAGTGTTATAAATTCCTGATGGACATGAGCTCTGTAGAGTGTCTGAGTTTCCTAAGATATGACTAGAAATCGGAGGCAGAACAGCAAGAGAACTTTAGGACTCTTTTGCAATCCAAGACCTATAGGTCTGTCTTTATGAGAAGAAGAATTGAGCCAGACCAAATTGGAGATGTCATAATTCTGTCCATGAGACCTATTGTTATGTTTTGGCCATTATTTTCCCTGGAACATTTGAAATTAGCAATTAATTAAAACTTCACTGTCAGAAACAAAAGTAGCTTACTATTCCCACAGAAAATACACACTAATAAAAATAATAGTAATAAAATTCACATCAAGATGCCAATGACTGAATTCAAATGCTTGAAACATACTTGATCCAATTGCCACGATCCAACCTCTGATA
The DNA here is from genome assembly GCA_006408675.1 of Madoqua kirkii. Lineage (NCBI taxonomy): Eukaryota > Metazoa > Chordata > Mammalia > Artiodactyla > Bovidae > Madoqua > Madoqua kirkii. Next base: position 10,375 of record SJYC01029935.1, on the reverse strand, counting down.
AAAGTCTCACCATGAATTTACCTTTGTAATTCATGTTTTTGTTTTGGAATAAACTATCCAAGTATGAATTTTACACCTCCATTTAATGAGCTATATTATAGTTTTAATAGCATCTACCCATCTAGACCTATCACCCACTAGATTTACTTGCCTTTCTGAATTTGCCTGCATTCACTTGGTGATATGAATCCCTCACTTTCCTTTTTCCAACCTGGTTACTCAAGCTCTCCCAAAATACACATACTGCTCTGGCCAAGATAGCCAGAAGTTGTTGTTTGGAAATAACTAAACTCCCCAGGATTGAATTTCATATCTTCATTTCACAAACTATATGATAGCCCTAACTGCAGCAACCAATAATCTCACCTGTAACAAGTGATAATGCGTGAGTGCTGTCTCTTCAGTAGAGTCAGACTCTTTGCAAAACCCAAGGACCATAGCCCACCAGACTCCTCTGTCTGTGGGATTCTCTAGGTAAGAATACTGGAGTGGATTGCCATGCCTTCCTCCAGGGGATCTTCCCAACCAAGGGATCAAACCCTCAGCTCTTATGCGTCCTTCATCGGCAGGTTCTTTACCATGAGCGCCACCTGGGAAGCCCACAAGTGCGAAAAGGGACTGTGACTTTCCTTCTAGTAGCAGTGACTCAGCTTGTCCCATCATAGCAAGCCCGCTTGTTCTCTAAAACGCAGCAAACTTTGCCTTACCTGACACGGAATAGGGGAAGGGAATGAAGTCCAATGAGGTGAAAACTGAAATAATGTCTGAGAAAAAGAGCAAAGTTTAAATTGAATAAATTTATATTTTGAAAACATAATATGGTAAGATTTCATATTCCCAAAGGTGCCATTGCTAGCTTCTATTTTTCTCTGTATTATAACTGAATATACTATTCATTACACAAAAAATATTTATTATTTGTAAAATCAGAAAGAATTGACAAAAAAGATTAAAATTATCTTAAGTCAAATAATTTTAAGGATCATATACGGAATCTAAATATTAGATCAATATCAAGTAACTGAAAGGCAAGAGTTATGTGAATATGGTTATCTGGAACATCCTTTTTGAAGTTTCCTGTATTTACTGATGAAGTGCTATCAAATTTTTGGATCCTTGAAAATGTATTAGGTAGAAAAAACCCCCTCAGTAAGTATCCACGTGATAGCAAAGTGCCATTTACAGGTGCCATGTGTTTAACAAAAGGGACACAAGAAAAACTTTCTACTAAAGATAAAAATAATGTTTTGTATGAGTCCTGAAATAAAGTATCAAGATAACAGAGATTGTGCTCCATGGACTATATAGCCTGCCAGGCTCCTCTGTCCATGGAATTTCCCAGGTAAGAATACTGGAGGAAGTTGCCATTTCCTTTTCCAGGGGATCTTCCTGACCCAGAGAGATCAAACGCTATCTCCTGTGTCAGCTATATTGGCAGGGAGATACAGATATAAAATATATATATATATTGCCACTGAGCCGCCTGGGAAGCCCAAAAGTATCAAGAGGCTGATGTTAAATCAGACTTCACAGTTTATAATATACCTCTCTTGTTTTTGTTTTACTTGCTCTATGTGATTGGAGGTGTCTCTGTATGTGGTAGTGATACTAATAACTTTTGCTCTTCCTAGAGAAGTCAGTCTGACCTCTTTGTGGTTTGTGCTCTGCCTTTCCTTGGAGAAGGGAAAATGAACTAACTCACTGAATAGAGAGACTTTCTCTCTGAGGATATGGAAATGCCATTAATTGACCTGGTTTTTCTCTTTCTCCCTTGGACATTTTCAGTCAAAAAATTACCATTCATAATGTGAGCCTTTCAGAGGACAATACAAGTGTGATGTTTTGAAATCACCATTACTGAGTTTTTCTTTTAAAAATAAACATCTAAAAAAAATGTAAGTGTTGCTGCAGAAAAATAGTGAATCAAAAATAGTGAATCAAAATAGTGAATCAAAAATAGTATATAAAGGCTTTAGCTCCACAGTTTGAAGTCCTACAGCCCAGAATGCCAAGGCCACCGCAAAGGGAGGGAGAGCAGAAAGAGGTCCTCAGGCCTCTCTCACCTGCAGGGCTGGAGACAAGGAGCCTCAGCAAAGCAGCACCCCTGGGGCCTCACCCTGGGAGAGGGGCAGGTCTGCAGAGGCAGGGAGCCCTCACGGTTGAGGTTCCTTAGAGATGCTTCAGAGAGCTCAGGAGGAGGCCTGACCCCAACTCCCCACAATCCTCTCAGGGTTCCTGCTCCTGTACCCTGGTTTCCACACTGACTCCCACCGAGACCCACACGTGGTGCCCGCAAACCTGTCTTTTCCGATGGTAGCTCTCCTGAGACTGTGTCCAAAGGGACGGCCAGGACTCTGCGGCCCTTCAAGGTGTTGCTGAGCAGAAGATTCTGGGAGCTCGTTGGAGCCGCCGGTGACCTAGTAGGGTGACACATGGCCACTCTGCACAGCTCACGGTTTCCAAACACCCTGCTTAGCGTGGGCACTCCTGACCCGGGCAGAGCCAGGATCTTCCCGGAATTCAAGAGGCTGATGTTAAATCAGACTTCACAGTTTATAATATACCTCTCTTGTTTTTGTTTTACTTGCTCTATGTGATTGGAGGTGTCTCTGTATGTGGTAGTGATACTAATAACTTTTGCTCTTCCTAGAGAAGTCAGTCTGACCTCTTTGTGGTTTGTGCTCTGCCTTTCCTTGGAGAAGGGAAAATGAACTAACTCACTGAATAGAGAGACTTTCTCTCTGAGGATATGGAAATGCCATTAATTGACCTGGTTTTTCTCTTTCTCCCTTGGACATTTTCAGTCAAAAAATTACCATTCATAATGTGAGCCTTTCAGAGGACAATACAAGTGTGATGTTTTGAAATCACCATTACTGAGTTTTTCTTTTAAAAATAAACATCTAAAAAAAATGTAAGTGTTGCTGCAGAAAAATAGTGAATCAAAAATAGTGAATCAAAATAGTGAATCAAAAATAGTATATAAAGGCTTTAGCTCCACAGTTTGAAGTCCTACAGCCCAGAATGCCAAGCCACCGCAAAGGGAGGGAGAGCAGAAAGAGGTCCTCAGGCCTCTCTCACCTGCAGGGCTGGAGACAAGGAGCCTCAGCAAAGCAGCACCCCTGGGGCCTCACCCTGGGAGAGGGGCAGGTCTGCAGAGGCAGGGAGCCCTCACGGTTGAGGTTCCTTAGAGATGCTTCAGAGAGCTCAGGAGGAGGCCTGACCCCAACTCCCCACAATCCTCTCAGGGTTCCTGCTCCTGTACCCTGGTTTCCACACTGACTCCCACCGAGACCCACACGTGGTGCCCGCAAACCTGTCTTTTCCGATGGTAGCTCTCCTGAGACTGTGTCCAAAGGGACGGCCAGGACTCTGCGGCCCTTCAAGGTGTTGCTGAGCAGAAGATTCTGGGAGCTCGTTGGAGCCGCCGGTGACCTAGTAGGGTGACACATGGCCACTCTGCACAGCTCACGGTTTCCAAACACCCTGCTTAGCGTGGGCACTCCTGACCCGGGCAGAGCCAGGATCTTCCCGGAACCCCGCAGAGTCCGGCACCATAGGATCCTAGGCCTCCCGCTCGGAGCCCCTGGGACTCGCGATCTCCCGCGGGGCCACAGGGTCCTGATTCAGGCGGGGACCCGCACGGGTGTGGGCAGAGCCCATTAACCTCTGCGGGCTCGGAGCTCAGCGCCTCCTCCAGAGCAGGCACTCCTGGAGACTCTCCTCTGAAGGCTGGTGTCTTCGGAAGGAAATGGCTCTGGCCAGCGAGGCCAGAACAGCACAGTAGCAGCTCCCTTGGATGCCAAAAGGGCCATTTCCAGGTGATGACCTTGAATCTGAGTCATGTCTGGGACTGGCTGTCTCCAGTCCTCTGGGGTCGCAGGGTCTTGAGGGCAGACCCTCTACTCTCACTGGGCCCCAGTGGCCGCAGACTTAGGGCTCCGGGTGTTCTATGTGGGGAGCAGAAGACTTTATATTCTATCTTTGACTCAGTGCTTTTTCGTATCGTAACTTACATTTTTTTACTCGGTATGTTTATTGTTTTTTTTTTTTTAATTCTAATTTACACAGATAATAGAAGATAAAAGAAGCATACAAACTATAAATCTATTTACAAAAAGCATACAATATCATAAATTCATTACAAAGGAAAGTAGACTTGTTTATAGAATTTGAGAATCAGTCAGTTATTCATACAGAAAAAAAGATGTCTAATATCTCCTGTGGAATTGTCCTCTATGTGTAAAAATCCGGACTGTGTTTCTATAAGTCATGAATCTGAGTATCTGTGATATAAGGACAACAGCAACTGCCCAGAAATAGAAAGAGTGGGAAATGGTGTTTGTGGAAAGGGCAGAGGGAGCATTAAAGACAGGAGATCCAAGGAGCACCGAGGGGCTGAGCTACAGCTAGAGCTTAACTAGAGATAGGAAAATCTCCACTACCTAAAGTAATTCTGTTAAGTTGGACAGGCTACTCCTGTCCAACAAAAGATGAGTCAGACTTAGCAAAAACACTAGGGATACATGGCACTTTGGACATTCTCTGCCCAGAGCATTATGAGGCAAACATTTCTCTTTCTTTGGCTTTTTTTTTTTTTTTTTTTTGTGGAAAGGGCAGAGGGGGCATTTGAACAGAGGAAAGCCAAGGACCGTGTTGGGACTGAGCTACAACTCTGAGCAGCTGTAGCTAAGTTATGTCTAGAATAAACTGCAGAACCTGAAGTAACTCTGTTCATTTGGGAAGCTTTTCCTGTCCAAGAAGAGATGAGTCCCACAGACTCAGCAGAAACTTTAGGGAGGTCACTGCACTTTGGACACTGTCTACTGAGAGAATTTTGAGGCAAATATTTCTATTTCTTTTTTTTTTAATACTTTATTCTATTTTACAATACTGTACTGGTTTTGCCATTCATTGACATGAATCGGCCACAGGTGTACACAGTCTCCCAATGCCAAAGCCCCCTCCCACCTCCCACCCCACACCATCTCCCCGGACCTTCCCGTACACCATCCCCAAGCATCCTGTATCCTATATTGAACATAGACTGGTGCTTCATTTCTTATATGATAGTATACATGTTTCAGTGCCATTCTCCCAAATCATCCCACCCTCTCCCTCTCCCTCAGAGGCCGAAAGTCCATTTTATACCTCTGTGTCTCTTATGTTGTCTCACTTACAGAGTCATTATTACTATCTTTTTAAATTCCATATATATGTATCAGTATACTGTATTGGTGTATTTCTTTCTGGCTTACTTCACTCTGTATAATCGGCTCCAGTTTCATCCATCTCATTAGAAATGAGTCAAATTTATTCTTTTTAAGGGCTGAGTAATACTCCATTGTATATATGTACCACAGCTTTCTTATCCATTCATCTGCTAATGGACATCTAGGTTGTTTCCATGTCCTGGCAATTATAAACAATGCTGCAATGAACATTGGGGTACGTGTGTCTCTTTCAGTTCTGGTTTCCTCGGTGTGTATGCCCAGCAGTGGGATTGCTGGGTCATAAGGCAGTTTTATTTGCAATTTTTAAAGAAATCTCCATACTCTTTTCCATAATGGCTGTTTCTTATGAGCAGAGTGATTCCCTTTAATATCTTGGTAACTGAAGGAACAAGTACATGTCTGCACTGTGTCCTGTGTTGCAGGATTTGCTGTGGCATAAAGTGAAACAAACAGCAAAGGACCAGCAGAGCCTGGAGAGTTCTCCTGACAGTCGGCAGTTCTGACATCCACTGTCTTCTGTGTCCAGTGCACTAAGGCTGGCCCTTAAAAATTAAATATTAAAAATACTAACAATAAAACTAATATGTAGCAGATCCAAATGCAAAAATAGAGCAAATATTTCCTCCCAGGAATTAAAGATAATCATAGAAAGAAAGAAATTATTTGCTGGGAAGGAAAAGACTCACACTCCACAAATATTAACCCATCACTGAATATTATAACCAACTATTAATTTTTCTTTGTTTTTCAAAATCTCATTTTATCAGTACTATTAATAGCACCGAGGACAGCACAGGATCTGAGTGAGAGAGAATGAAATGTTCTTCTCTACAGTATTTTATTGGTGTACATGAGTGTGTATGTGTATAACTGTGAAGTGTGTGTGTGGAAGATAATGAAAATATTTGAGTACTGCCCATAATATTTGATTTGATCAATAATATTCTGTGATAAGTCTCAAAAAATGGATGCCTTTGAAATATTCCCTTCTACAATAGAAAAGTTAAAGATGAATGATCATACTCTGTGGTTAATATAATTCACTTAGAATTCTGCTGAAGAATGATGGAAATATAAATTTGCAGTATAACCTATTCTATATTTCCAAAAGAGATAAGCATAAATTTACTTCCCTTTAGCAGCAAACATAAAAACACATGGTAAAGTAGTTTTATAAGTAGTACCCATAATTCTCAATTATATATATATATATATATTTAAAATTTATTTTTTAATTGAACGATAATTGCTTTACAGAATTGTGTTGTTTTCTGCAACCATCAACATGAATCAGCCATAGGACCCCTCCCTACTGATCTCAATTATATTTTGAGCAGTGTTTTAATAAGGGACAATTTCCACTGAGTCAAAGTGAGAAAATAGGTAGAATTCAGTGATGTGGTGTTTATTTTCTACTCAAGGAGTAACATGTAGTTTCTTGTACTAGAGTCAAGATCTTATCATCTTAAATGTAGTTATTAATATTTTCTCTGCTGGTGCTAAGTTGCTTCAGTCGTGTCCGACTCTGTGTGACCCCATAGATGCCAGCCTCCCAAGTTCCCCCGTCCCTGGGATTCTCCAGTCAAGTACACTGAAGTGGACTGCCATTTCCTTCTCCAATGCATGAAAGTGAAAAGTGAAAGTGAAGTCACTCAGTCGTGTTCGACTCTTAGCGATCCCATGGACCACAGCTTACCAGGCTTCTCCACCTATGGCATTTTCCAGGCAAGTGTACTGGAGTGGGGTGCCATTGCTTTCCCCGAATATTTTCTCTACTAGGCTATAAGCTTCACAGTATAGGTATCAGTGCATAAAAGAAGTTAGTATAGCATTGAGTGATCACATGGAAGTTGCTATTTTTCTTATTATTGTTAAAACCCGAGTCTCACAGCCTTGCCATCTTGGACCACAGCTTACCAGGCTTCTCCACCTATGGCATTTTCCAGGCAAGTGTACTGGAGTGGGGTGCCATTGCTTTCCCCGAATATTTTCTCTACTAGGCTATAAGCTTCACAGTATAGGTATCAGTGCATAAAAGAAGTTAGTATAGCATTGAGTGATCACATGGAAGTTGCTATTTTTCTTATTATTGTTAAAACCCGAGTCTCACAGCCTTGCCATCTCATGTTTGGGTGCTGGGTGTAGTACTTGGAGACACCAAAAAGAGTGTCAAGAAAATGAAGAGATAGCCACAGTCAATTAGGTCACCATTTTTATCAAGCTCCCACAACAAATGACCCCAAATGGGGTGGCTTAAAACCAGTGTATTCTCTGACAGTTCTGGAGGCAGGAAATCAAGGTGTTGGAAGGGCCATACTCCTTCCGAAGTCCCTAGAAGGATTTATCTTTTGTCTCCTCCAGTGTCTGGTGGTTCTTGGCATTCCTCAAATTATAGACTTTAATCACTGCCTCTTCACATGACCCTTTTTGCTCCATCTAGAATGCCCCTCTTCTTTCTCTGATCAGGACATCAGTCCACAGATTTAAGACCTACTCTCTACCTTGGAAGGTCTCATCTTGACATCTTCAATATGATTACATCTGCAAAGGCTGTTTCTAACACAGGGCACATTAAGAGGTACTGGCTGTTGGGATTTGGATATAACCGGCAAGGGGATAAAGTCACATTACCAGAATTGAAAGAGACATATGTACCCCAATGTTCATTGCAGCACTGTTTATAATAGCCAGGACATGGAAGCAACCTAGATGTCCATCAGCAGATGAATGGATAAGAAAGATGTGGTACATATACACAATATAGCCATTAAAAAGAATACATTTGAATCAGTTTTAATGAGGTAGATGAAACTGGAACCTATTATACAGAGTGAAGTAAGCCAGAAAGAAAAATACCAATACAGTATACTAACATATATATATGGAATTTAGAAAGATGGTAATGATAATCCTGTATGTGAGACAACAAAAGAGACACAGATGTATAGAACAGTCTTTCGAACTCTGTGGGAGAGGGAGAGGGTGGGATGATCTGGGAGAATGGCATTGAAACATGTATAATATCATATATGAAACAAGTCGCCAGTCCAGGTACAATGCATAATACTGGTTGCTTGGGGCTGGTGCACTGAGATGACCAAGAGGGATGGTACAGGGAGGGAGGAGGGAGGTGGGTTCAGGATGGAAAATACGTGTATACCTGTGGTGGATACATGTTGATGTATGGCAAAACCAATACAATATTGTAAAGTAATTAACCTCCAATTAAAATAAATACATTTATATTAAAAATGTCATAAAATCATGAGGTCTCAGAATTTGCTGGAGAAAGTAAAATTCTCATATTTTTTCTTTGCTTTGTGTGTAGATTATAGGCAATAAGGAGAGATATTATTAAAGCAAGATTCCAGATTTGCCAGGTTCTGTCAAATCAATTCCTTAAAATGTTTTTCAAAGTTAGAACTACTGGGTCAGAGGCAAATTTCTTAAGAATGTGCATGCATATTATCAAAACGTTCTTTATTAACCTCATACATATCTATCAGAAAATGTGAGGGTATGCATTTTTCACTATCATTAATACTGGATACTGGCAGATACACTGTTTAGATTACTCCTTTCTGCCCATGGACTCCGCAGTGTAAGCATCGTTGACGTTGCCCCCTTTCCGCTGCCTTCGAGTCTAAGTATCCCAAAGAGCCCAGACAGCTGTGAAGCGCTTCATTGAAGGATTGAGCTTGGACACAACCGATGAGCATCTAAGAAGCCATTCTGATCAATGGAGAATGTTCACAAGCTGTGTCGTAATAAGGGATCCAAATACCAAGCACTGCAGAGGCTTCAGGTTTGTTACACATGTTGGAAAGGAGGAGGCGGATGTGGCTATGAAGGCAAGGCCACACAAGGTGGACTGAAGAGTTGTGGGACCAGAGAGGGTCGTCTCAAGGGAAGATCCTCAGAGACCTAGTGCCCACTGAACTGTTTAACAGATTTTTGTTCCTGGCTTCAGCTTCCACATCAGTTCTTCCAATTAATATTCAAGACTGATTCTTTTAGGATGGCCTGGTTGGATCTGTTTGAAGTCCAAGGGACTCTCAAGAGTCTTCTCCAACACCACAGTTCAAAAGCAACAATTCTTTGGTGCTCAGCTTTCTCTATAGTCCAGCTCTCACATCCATACATGATTACTGGAAAAACCATAGCCTTGACTAGACTGAACTTTGTTGGCAATGTAATGTTTCTGCTTTAATATGCTCTCTAGGTTGGTCATAACTTTTCCTTCAAGGAGCAAGGGCGTTTTTATTTCATGGCTGCAGTTACCATCTGCAGTGATTTTGAAGCCCCCCCAAAAATAAAGTCAGCCACTGTTTACACTGTTTCTCCATCTATATGCCATGAAGTGATGAGACTGAATGCCATGATCTTTGTTTTCTGAACTTTGAGCTTTAAGCCCACTTTTTCACTCTCCTCTTTCACTTTCATCAAGAGGTTCTTTAGTTCTTCATCACTTTCTGCCATAAGTGAAGATTCAGTTCAGTTCACTCACTCAGTCATGTCTGACTCTTTGCAACCCCATGAATCGCAACATGCCAGGCCTCCCTGTCCATCCCCAACTCCCAGAGTTCGCTCAGACTCACGTCCATCGAGTCGATGATGCCATCCAGCCATCTCATCCTCTGTCTTCCCCTTCTCCTCCTGCCCCCAATTATTCCCAGCATCAGAGTCTTTTCCAGTGTGTCAACTCTTCGCATGAAGTGGCCAAAGTACTGGAGTTTCAGCATTAGCATCATTCCTTCCAAAGAAATCCCAGAGCTGATCTCCTTCAGAATGGACTGATTGGATCTCCTTGCAGTCCAAGGGACTCTCAAGAGTCTTCTCCAACACCACAGTTCAAAAGCATCAATTCTTCAGTGCTCAGCTTTTTTCACAGTCCAACTCTCATATCCATACATGACCACTGGAAAAACCATAGTCTTGACCAGATGGGCCTCTGTTGGCAAAGTAATGTCTCTGCTTTTCAATATGCTATCCAGGTTGGTCATAACTTTTCTTCCAAGGAGTAAGTGTCTTCTAATTTCATGGCTGCAATCACCATCTCCAGTGATTTTGGAGCCCAAAATAATAAAGTCTGACACTGTTTCCCCATCTATTTCCCATGAACTGATGGGACCAGATGCCAT